>JBCNYG010000010.1:14262005-14281984 GCA_039654305.1 Porochilus rendahli | reverse complement strand
CCGGCATGACTAACTATGGCAGCATAACTGAAAAGAGAGAAACCAGAAGGAAGACAGACATGAGGGCACCCTGAAAAAGTTGGGCAATCAGCCACTCCACTGAAACGAATACAGAAAGAGAGAACGTGAGAAAGAGAGAGATTTTCCTTTCCTAAAAATATTTTAGGGGGGAGTGACGAACTTCCTTCCTGCGATTGTGCAACAATCCACTTTCAGTTTTGGAGACGGAGACCACTACGTACTTCTGCCTGTGTTTATTTTTATGAGGTAAGGACTTCTTAACTTACTTTGCATTATGTTCAAAGCGCTTAAAAATAATAAAGTAAAATGAGTTTACTATGCAAGTAGTGTTTTGCAACTATAATGAATCTTATATAACACTTAACACTGTGTTGTGTGAACAAGAGTGAGTCAAATGATAATGAAGAACTATAAGGAATAATATGTTCCATTTAATACCTACTTCATTTCACTTTCTTTCATTAGAATTGGCAAGATGTTCAACAATACTACAGGCAATGTCTCCAGCACGACATACTATGACTATGATAATTCAATGATGGAGATTCAAAAAAAGAATACATACCTAAATACCATCAGAATGTTATACATCACTGGATATCTCATTATCTGCACCCTTGGCCTGTTTCTCAACCTTTTAGTAATTATTGCAGGCAGCTTTTACCACCGCAATTCTCACACTGCTAGGTGGGTTCTGGCATTAGCTTTGACCCACCTGATATGCTCAGCATTCCTACCGTTGCAGGTTCTCTACAGCTGGTACCACTTCAACTGGCACTATGAAACAACTCTGTGCAAGGTCTCGTCCTATGTATTTTATGCCAGCTTGTTCTCCACAGCAGGAATACTGACTCTATGGAGTATCACTGACAACAATGTATGCAATAAATGCAAATGGAAATGTTGTACACTAATTAAATACTCTTTATTCCAGATCATGATTCTCGGCTCCTGGACATTTGCAGTGGTCCTAAGCATCCCATCTTTGTACTCCCGAGAGCTTCGATACACAAGTGAGGGGTTGCAGTGTGTCGATGACTATGATTTTAATGATGAGAAAACCACCAGTGATGGCAAAAGAATTCTAACTCTTGTAGCTTGTTATAGGTTCTTGCTTGGAATTTTGATCCCTGCATTACTGATTGGCATCTGTTGCTGCTGTCAGAGTCATGGCATGAAAAGCAAGCGAATCATATGTTTGATAAAATTGGCTTACTTTATCTGTTGGACTCCACTGCTACTAATAGGGTTCCTACAGGCTGTTACAAATAATATAGATAATTCTGCATATGCATTACCTGTAGCTACTGTTCTGGCTGCAGCTCACTGCTGTGTTAACCCAGTAATCTATCTTTTGGTGGCTCATGATGTTAAACTGCAGTGGATGAATCAAGCTCAAGAATCCTGCGGGGTTATTTAGTGCCTAAGGAATAGTGGCACTTTTTGTTGTCAGTTCTTTTCTATTATTTTACACAAATGTTTTCTTTGTTCATTATATACACAGTAAAGAAAATAGCAACATTATAATTTCATTTACTTTTGTGTTATGAATAAAAATGGCAGAAATGTCACTTTGGACTTGACTGTGGATGTTAAATATCACAGAATTTAAACATTTTATACTTTCTGCACTCCTCATTTATGCATGCTAAACAATTTTAAAAACAGTACTTTTATAAACTTTACAATTTATGCTTCTATACCATGTAAATGTTTTTGAGTTCATGAACTAAATGAACTAACTGGTGAAAAAGCTGAAAAATCAAAATGGTGTTTTTTTTTGTATTTTTTTTTAAACCTTCCTGGGATCCAGATGTGTTCAAAATTGTATTCTAAAATATGTTTGTGGGAGATTCTAGATGGTCACAAAATAACATTTTAAGTTTTTATTCAGTTCCAGGTATATTAAATAAAGATGACGTACAGTGGTATCTCAGTGGTAAATAAAATGGAACTTTCTGATACCCTTTGTTTCCTCCTGTATGTAATTGTTAAAGACCCCTGCACCGGTCACCATGACATTAATAACATCTTTTTTATTTCTCTTTTGAATTGTTTCCCTTCTTCTGTTTCTTAACACTTGACTTTTCCACTTTCTACCAAATCATTGTCACACATGCACAAGTTCGCTCCTCCGGTCACACCATCTTGTTATTGTTATTGTAAACAGATAGAGAACCAAAACAAGATGTAGGACAGGTGAATAAGAGACACTAAGCCCATGAGCTGGGGTGGGCTCACCAGGAAACCTTTATATTCATCCAGATTGAACTGATAATGGAAGATTAAACACACAGTCTCTTCACTAGTGAATAAGGAACTTTAAATACAGCCCCAAATAATTTGGTATTAAATTGCAAAAGGTAATAAAAACAACACGCTGATTTGATTTCATATTTAACTTGACTTGTGTTTCATTGCAGTCATCAGGAAACCAAAAAAATACTTTTTTTGTAGGTCAACTTCATTTTATTTCTTAATATACATCCATTCCTGCATGTCATGCTTGCAACACATGCCACAGTAATTTGGGACAGGGGCAATTCATGGCTAGTAATGAAATAAAACAATTAAACATACAAGTGATGTGAAACAGGTGATTATAATCATGATTTAGTGCACAAGGAGTATCTATGAAAGGCATTGTCTGGCCTAAGATGGACAGAGGATTTTCAGTTTGACAACAAACTTGTGAGAAAATCTTAGCCAAGGGCTTTCTGTGTGGAGTTTACATGTTCCCCCTGTGACTGCTTTACTCTTGTTTCTTCTCACAAGGTAAACACATGCTCATTATGTCAACTGGCTTTTGCACCCTTGCTCATAGATGTGAATTTGAATGGTTGTCCATGTCTGTCTTAGTCCTCTGTGCCCTGTGATAAATAGCTGCCAGCCATGGCTATGAGCCCCGCATGCTGCAGTTAGTACTGAGTTACATTTTACTGGTAGCAGGACACACACACACACACACACGGGGCAGGAGGGAGAGAAACTTTCAATTTTTCAATTCAATTCAATTCAATTTTATTTGTATAGCACTTTTTACAATTGACATTGTCACAAAGCAGCTTTACACAGTAAATTAAGTTGGGGAGGAATCTAAAAATGTTTTCTTCAAATTGTAATACCATTGTGACCATTAGATTTTAATAGTACATGTTGAAATAGACACACTTCCTGTAGAATCTGCCATTGGCTTGTTTCGTTTGGGCTAATGACATGGAGAGTAATCTAGACTGCGTGCCTCCCCATTTCATTTGGCAAAAACACCCGAAGGTGCTTGGTTTTTGTTGTGGATTCATGTTATTTGTGTTAAAATGGTTCGTTAGTGCTATGATTGTGCTAGTAGCACCTGGTGCATTTTTAAAGGGTAAGTAGTTAAAGATCGCAATGAAGAGCAATCGTTAGTCAAAGTATTTTTTGCCAAGAAAATAAACCAGGATTTTATTGCCAATAATCAGCTGTCCAACAAAAATCGCAAGCTCCTACGAGAAAGTTTGTGATTATCATGTTGTGAGAGAGAGCATCTATAATCCATCGTGGAAGATACAGGGTAGAATTGAATAATAAAGGACCAGCAGTACCTAATTGTACGGATTTTGGTTGTTCAAGCCATTCAGGAAGGAATAAAGATGTTCGTTACTTCAGTTATCTGAACGATGAGTGTTTAAAGCGAGAAGGGACTGATGTTGGTTAACGATGGTTTGTTTCTCAGCCGCGCACCAGTTTTTAGTTATAGGGTGATCTCCATGGGTCTTATAGTTTTCATACAAATTAGAGATTACGTACCGAGTTTTAAATAGACGAGACCGTGTGATGCGTTTTGCTAGCCTTTTTTTTCCTGTATATTTCATGTAGAACCTCCATTTGATTGTCCATAGTCCACTGGGTCTGGTATTAGACCGCTCCATATCCATGCAACCTGAGAATGTTTACTTATCCTATGCGTGTCTTTTACAGAGTAGGTTGCCAGATCTTTCCGTAACCTTTGACAGCGCTCGGTATTCCTAGACAGGGTAACTGTAACTGAAAACTTGTAAATAAAAAAAAATAGTAAGTGCTTTTACTTCAAGTCTGATTTACATATACGCTTTGAAGTGTAGAAAGTGGAAGTCCTGACTGGTCTATGCTTTAGTACTGTGTTCCAGTTTTGACATTACCGGGTTAGTTTGCTGTGTTTGACCTGAGTGAGCAGAGCAGAATACACCCTAATGCTATAATACTTTGTGTGTGTGGATTCAGGAACAAATATTGAGTTACAGTTACAAATCGAAGTACGCCATGCTAACTGGCTATGTATTTTTGTGTGTCTGTATATGGATCACTCTCTCTCTCTCTCTTTTGCTTGCTTGCTCAGGTGTGTATGTTAAGTGTGTTCACTGGCAAAAAGTGTCTGAATGGGGTGGTCGGGTATAATGTGCATGGCATGCCACGGAGTCCTGTTAGGGGCCTGGGGGAAAATTTGACAGAAAAAAATATGAAAAATAGATTGCATGGTGGATTCTAGTGTATTTTTAGGTGGTAATGAGCCTCTAAACCATTTCCAAAATGTACAAAACCAAGACAAAAATCTTCAGCTTTGGAATTCTGTGATGCCTGATTCTAAATGCCCCTACAGTGTTGTCGAGGCATACCGTGCATACCATAGATGATGCTGTCTACATTAACCATCTGCACTTTTAAACTCAACTCCCCTCACATCAGTTCCTGATGTACGGTTTATGTTTTTTGTGCACTGATAAAATCAGTTCATTAAGGTGTAAAAAAAAAATTAGTAGTTAAAAAATCACATATGACGCCCACAAGTAACAGCTTTCTAATCAGCTTTATCATTCTGAAACGTGTCAAACGAAATATGTAGACCTCGCCCAAGCTATATTGCATGAATAAAAACGGATGTTCTGTTTTATGTAAAAATACTGATACTATTAGTCCCTACCTTCCCTGAAAAAGACACAGTCGGCTGACCACGTTTTAATCTAATTGTTGAAGCCATTTTGAACATAAGTTCTAGTCACTCTTGGCAGTTACTAATGATTCTACTAGCATCATGTTCACCACGCGGCAGGTGGTGGGAATTCACGAGAATCTGTTTCCAAGTGCACTGAACATGCGCAGCCCACCTACTCAAAAAAGAAAGATTGCGTGCTAGCTTGTTGCTGTTAAGCGTTGTTAGAAAATGCAAGTGAATAAAGAAGAGGTCAAATGCCTAAACCAATCATTTTGCCATGCAGATTTCATAGTTCAGATTTCATAGTCAGTGACTATTCGGCCCTCAATCACCTTTAAATTTAGTGATATGGCCCTCCGTGAAAATGAGTTGGACACCCCTGTTAGATAATTATCAGTGCAATAAGATGTAAATGATTTAGTGAATTTTTTTTAACCATTTCGAAAGAGGTGAGACGAGATACAAATTTCTTGGAAGTCAGGTTGACAGAACAACTAACCAAACTGACAGTTGATATAAATAAATAAAAGGAAAGAAAAGTGTAAAAGAAAAAAGGAAAAGTGGTTAAAAGCAAACCCAGGCTCAGATACCCGCACCTACTAATAGACATGCTTTTAGGCAATACCAAAATTTTGAAATGGAACTTCCTGCTAAGATATGAAATGGTTGAATGGGTGAAGGAAGGAAGGAGGGTGATACTGAGAATGATGGAAAAGCAGAAATGAAAACAGGAGGAAGGAAGGCTCAATGAAATGGAAGAAAGACCAAAAAGATGTTGAATAAAATTGGCCAGCGAAAAAAAAAAAGAAGCAGGTGTATGATTGGTAATAATGCAGTTTTCACACAGAGCTTTCTCTGGTTGATAGACTGGAGGAAAAAACACCTGTGACTCTGTATCGCCAGGCCTTTGAGGCACCGGTCCAGAGGGTAATGGTGAATTAAACCTGATAGTTCAGACATATGATCTGATTGTCCTCGACTTATGTTTCACCCCACAGCTTCGAAAATAGCCTAGTGTTTTTACTTGCACGGGCAATAAAAGTAGCACACACTCTAGTATTTTGTTGATTTACCTTTAGCTTTGATTTCAGAGCACAGTCACTATTGCATTGTTTTGACAACCTTATGCAGTGCTACATTTATTTTTGTCTGAAGCTTCATAAATGTTTTGAGATCTTATATTGATGAAGAACCGTTCCATAAAGTCAAATGTCATGCTTCTTGAACCACTCTTTTACTATGTGTGCCTGATAAATCCTGGTATTTTTGTCCTGGAATATACCAGGTCCATCAGAGAAGAAAGTCAATTGATGTGATAGCCTGGTCATTCAGTACATTCAAGATATCAACTAACTTCATTTTGTTGCCATGTAATGATGCTCAGCCTCAACCTGACCAATTGAAGCAGCCCCAGATAAAAAAAACACTGCTTCCAGTGGCTTATACCGTGAGCACTGTGGATAATGGGTACATTGCTTTAGACATTTCCAATCTCACCCTGATTTAGCCATTACTCTGGAACTGGGTAGATCTGGAGTCATAAGATCAAATCCTAATCTTTTGGTTATTTTTCAGGGACACACAGCTGTTTAGTCCGAATCCTCAGAGCTGCCATCACGGTGTGTGTGTGTGTGTGTGTGTGTGAGAGAGATGAAATATGTATTTATTGTCTTCATTATTAAATGTAGCCAGTAGTTCTGCAGTTGACCCCCCCCCCCCTGCAATAAATGCAGTTACATAATCACTGAACTTTTACATAACTGAAAACACTGAGTTTTTCAGACATTTTTTTCCTGATGTTCCCTCCTCACAGTTAAGGAGTCAGCACTATACTTTCAAGTTTAAGTTTTAGGTTGGACTCTTCTTAACCAATGTTCATAGGATTTACATAAGCAAATACTTTATGGTGACTTTTTCCATGGAGTAAATGTAGACTCAAATGAATATTGTAGCAAAGAAAAAATAAGGCCAAATTATAGTCATGCCAAACTACTGCTTGATTTCGCCCCAAAAGATGAGTTGGTCAAATTGCTGGAATTTTGTGTTTAGATTTAAAGTTCTTCAGTAAATGTAAAGATCTCTTGTAGATTAAAGCAGTTAATATTAGAGTAGCTCCAGAGTGGAGCACCATAGTCATGGCAGTGATTGGCTGTCACATACCACTGACTTGCATGATGACAGGCAACTAAAACTTAGCACTAAAAATTAGTGTCTCATACACCACTGTTCAGATGCGCTCAGAATAAAAACAGACATTCTAACTCAGGTAGCCAGACAGCCTAGCCGTTAAATAAATGCACATGCAACAAATGCCGAAATCAGAAGCTTGACAGAACATCAGAATCAGATTTCTTTATTGATCAGGACACGAACATATAATTAAACTAACAAGACAGGTGATCTAAACGAAAGCAGAAATCAGCTACTGAAAGATGGCGAGAAGCAAACCCAGCCTCAGAAACCTATCAATAGAGATGTCTATTGGGAGCTCCGCTTTTAGGCAATGCCTAGATAGGTATTAAAAAGTTATGAAGTATCGTTCATATTCTATATATAGTTTTTATGAGAAAGTGCTTCTGAATAACATTTGCTATTCAATTTAAGCTTTTGAAATGGGTTTGAGATCACAGTGAGCGTGGCGCAGTGAAAAAAAGAAACTAGCCTGATCCGTGTCGAGCAGCTTACTGTGGTAACCATGTCAACAGTTATAGTGTCACAAAAAAAGTTACATTTAAACTGTGAAGTTTAGAGTTTTTGTGAACTTTTTTGGTTGGTTGAGCTAATTTGTGTTCATGGATTTCATTTGGTGCTTTTTAATTTTATATGCAGAGGTGGGAGCGGAGTCGACGGCGTGAGGGGTTGACTGGCAGGGCCTGGTCATACAGTGTTTCAACCAGAGGGAGCGGCGGAGGAGGAGGAGGAACGAGTGAGAGAAGAGAAGGAAAGGACGACGCGAGGAATAGTCACGGTCACCTGCTTTAGACAGCTGCGTTGCCAGCTGATCAAATTTTGAGTTTTGTTCATAGCGTTGGATTTCTGCAGCTCTACTTGGATTTTATCGTCAGTATCAAAGAATTGCTGTGATCATACAATTATTGTTAGTGTTTTATTTTTTCCCCCAGCATTTTTTCAGCTTTTTTTTTTCTTTTTTTTTTTTGTTGGGAATGTTTTTATTTGTTTAAGTTTTTGGGCTGGGAAGTGAAGTTTTCACATCAGAGTTGAACAGATTTATCCTTTTTCCTCCTGTACACGCCCAATATAAGGCAGCTATTTCTCTATTCTTTCGAAATCTTAAACATACAGACATACTATACCCTCACAAACAGTCCACACGTACACTCACACTCACACATACACACCACTCAGCCTTCTGACCTAAGCCTGGTCCAGCCTAGTCTTGCCTGCTCCGCTCCCCTGGACAGGGTAAGTGCTCGCAGCAAGTGTGTTTGTTCTTTCGTGGTCATGTTTCATGTAACACTGTGCAGTCCGTTTTATTAGTGAATCTGTTAAACAACCATGCAGGTGTAGTGTTTTTGTAAGAGTGTTCAGTTTACACAGAAAGGTGCCGTTACGCTTGGTGACATTTCATTGCTGTTTTGTGTGCATCTTTCCCCCCCTAAATTTAAATAGATTCAGCTCCAAGAGGAAGGGAGGAATATGACAGCAGAGACACTCAATTTCGGCCCAGAATGGTAAAATTTAGCTAAAATGTTTACTGCTCACTATTTTCTCTCTCTTCCCCCATTCTGTGGCGTCTGCTTCTGTTTATTTCTTTTCTCATTTGTTCCTTGATAGTGCTTTCTTCACTTTCACACAATGATTGCGACCACATGCATTTTTTTTTATTAGGAAAAAAATTTATGCACAAGACTTTATTATATTTGAGGTTTTCTGAAATCAACACTGGGTCAAAAGTAAAATAAATAAATTACATACAACACACCTAATGGTTGCCTAAATGTTAATTTTCCCCCTTGACTAGATGCTTTTGGTAGCCATTAACAAGCTTCTTTCTAAATTCTGTGTGGATATTTCACTTCTTTTTCCACCAGATTTCAGTTCAGTTAAATTGGTTGGTTTCTTGGAATAGACTCACATTTTAAGTGCAGTCCATATAGTTTTTTTTTATAGTGTTGGTCAAATTTGATGGCCTTTGGGAAGGCCATTGCCAAAGTCTTGATGTTTATCTGCTTTGTCTATTTCACAAGCAGCTTTGTTGTTAATTTTTATGTTGGCACTACTTGCTGTAGTCAGTCATGATCACATGGAGATTAAATTAGGTATGCCCTATTAGAATTAAAACCCTAGTGTTTTTACATGTGTTGAATGATAAACATTGTTTTTCATTTAGATTAGTTAGTCGACTAAACTTCATTTTTAATCAGTTACATTTTTATATAGGACTTAAATGCCACCTATGAAGTACATGAGCTCACCGACCAGACTATGAAATCCAAACACATATTTCACATTTCATCCACTCTTTAACAGGATGACACAATTTTTTTTAAATGATGCAATCTAGCAACCCTTGCTCTCCAACTCACTTGAGTGCCGAATGTGCATTTGTGCAATCCCACCCCCACCAGCAGTTACTCTATTCACATATGCACTACTCCTGATATCACTAGAAGCCACCTGTATCTTTCTGTCTGCCATAACAGCTTCTTGTTGCAAGTTTCCACTGAATCACTGAAACTCCAGTACTGCCATTACATGAATGCAAATTTCAGACTGCAGCTGTGAATAACTTCTATTCTTTTTTACTTCACATTTTTGCTTAATATTTATGCACTTAGACATACAATAGTTGTGTTTAAGCTGTGACTTCTGATCATTCAGCATTGATCATATCACTTCCACACTGTCTCACTCATTCACTTTTTCTTTATCACTGTTTTTCGCACACTGTTCTGACTTTTTCTTTCTTTCATTCATTCTCTACTCCTCCCTCCCTCTGTTTTTTGTTTCTTGCTCTGTAAATGTTTATAGAGAGATTATAAAGTAAGGTGTGGCCTGTTTTTTTGGTGCTAGGCCATCTCTAATAGGCCAAGGACTGCTGTGTGCATAGTTGTTCACTGGCCAGCACAGGATTATTTCTGTGTTTGACATGTGCACTGTAGAGCTTTGCTAAAGCTTTCCTTTACATTTAAAGCTATTTGGATGTGCGTTTCTTAAATATCACATTCGGTTCTCATACATTTGTATTTTTGTGAAACAAGTGTCTATCGGTTTATTGTTTTCTTATAAGTCATTCAGTCTACTTTCTTTCTGTCTAACTCACCCCCAGGCTTCGTGCACTTTCCAGTGGAGGCAGTGTAACTTCCCCTCCTCCCTCTCCCGCTATGCCAAAGTACAAGCTGGCCGAATATCGCTACGGCCGAGAGGAGATGCTAGCACTTTATGTCAAAGACAACAAGGTAAGCTGCTTCCTAACATTTTGCAGTCCTGCTTTTCCTGAATATTCAGGACAGAGAAGTCTCTCTCCAACCAACAAATAATGAAAGATCGAGGTTCCCAGGGGAGCACACACTTTGTGCAGATGCAAATTTTTGAATCTGGTTGAGGCTTTGATTACAGTGAAAAAAAAAATCACCCTTTATTGCTAATTTGTGTATGTGACTGGAAATAATTTGATGGAAAATATGTGCAAAAAGCCAGTGATATTTTCACGTCTGCATTTATATAGACTACAGCTCTTCACACATTTATTAACTCTATCAAGGCTGGAAAATTAAGTAGTAGGTGTGAGCTAATAAAAGTATCTGTATTAACATTAAACCGTAAAACATTTAGTTTCTCAAATAGTATTCATCTGATGAAGATGATTCATTTCCTAAACCAGCAGCTCCAACTGATGCTGACTGAAAGGCTTGTTCTGATATGTGGTATGTTATTTAAGCTATACGTTGTGGTATCAGTAGTAACTCGCTCACATCCACTTGTATAGCAGATGCATCATAATCTTAGACAACTAACAAAGCTATTAATTATATATCTACTATTTACAAAAGAAGAATGTTTCAGATGACACAGCAAATTACTTTGGTATTCGAGGTGTAATACGGCTCGACAAGCTGCTTTAGGAAAAGGATTAACTTGAGGGTGGTAGCGCATACACACCCCACCCTGTTGTAGCATTATTATTAATAATAGTTTTATCTGTTAATAATTAAAAAACAGATAAATTTAATGTCCCTGTGTGATTTCAGGGGCACAGAATTACAAAGCGTTGGAACTCTCTCAGTATCATGTATGGGTAAAAGTGTTCTGGAACCAAAAATCTGACAAAAGGCCCTAAATACAAGCCCCAAAAATGGTTCCATGCCAACCTACATGACAACCCACCACCTCCACGTGCAAGTTTGCCCTCTTTAATGACGTCTGAGATTTTCTTCCAGGTTCAGATATGTGGGTTTGTCCCAACCATGCATTCCGAACATTCTAAACGTTCCAGAGAGGGCAGCCAACCACAATGTGAATATGTTCTGTAATGCGCTGAAACATGTCTAAATGACCCCGGCTCTATCTGTATGGTATGGATGGTTGCATAAAATGTTGGTTAAAGGAGAAAACAGCACTTGTTGAAAGTTAATCTCTATCAAAAATCTTTATTAAAATCTGTCTGTGTGCAACATCTGCAAAAAAGATGCTCTATTATAGGTGGTCATTTAAAAATAGAATCTCAGATTGATGACATCATGACTACCCAAAGTTAGCATAAAGGAGTGTGGCTTTATACATCATTTCTTTCAGTATTTCAGGTGTTTGTGCTTCAAAGAGAAGAAAAACATCAAATCTCTTTCTATAAAAGATTATTTAATGTGCTTAATGAGTTAAAATAATATAATCAACACAATGAATACCCAAAGTATTGTGCATTTTTGTTTTCCATTTACTGGAAGGAGAATAAGTTGGTTAAATAAACCTTTTTTGAACTAATCAGCCTCTTTTTTTCTCTGTGTCTGTGTGTCTGTGTGTCTGTGTGTCTGTGTGTCTGTGTGTCTGTGTGTGTGTCTGTGTGTGTGTCTGTGTGTGTGTCTGTGTGTGTGTGTGTGTGTGTGTCTGTGTGTGTGTGTCTGTGTGTGTGTGTGTAGATCCCAGAGGACATGCAGGATAAGGTGTTTGCTGCTATTCTGCAGGATGAACCCCAGCAACCTCTGGCACTGGTGCCTCTCACTGAGGAAGAACAGGTTAGAAATGTTTTCACACACACTCTTCTGTGTTTTCTTCTAATTTATACAGGGCAACTTTGGTCACAGCATTTTTTTATTTACTTAATTTCATTTAATAAACTTAATTAATAATTTTAATATTTATTTTTGATTCATTGATTTTGTTCATATTCAGCGCTCATCCTGTAATCGTCTTGAATTTACATGCACATTAGAAATATATAAAATCAACGTTCTGCTGTTACTGTTGTAATGTTCTATTATATTCCTGGTTGTAACGGTGTTTATCTTGTTTTTTCCTGCAGCGGAACTTTTCCATGTCCGTTAACAGTGTGGCTGTGCTGAGGCTTATGGGTAAAGGGGGTGGGGCCATTCCTGCTAGTATGACTCGTGGCAGAGGCAGTGTGAGAGGTGGCCGAGGTGAGTGAACAAGAGAAAACTTAGATTATTGGTTATTATTAAAATTAACCATTCTGAGATGTATTCTATCTAGCAGTTACTTTCGAGGCAATTTAGTTTGGAAAAAAACACAAGGTGAAAGATAAGCACATGGAACGTGATCATGCTTATTTGTTACGTGACAGACTTTAGACTGAGTGTTACAGTGCCGTTTTAATCTTCCGTAATAAGTTACAAGATTCAAGCATAACATGAAATAGAAATGCCTTTCTCGAGAATGTGATTTAGTATGCATTTGGATGAAAGAAGTTGGTGTGTGTGTGTGTGTGTGTGTGTTTAGGCAGAGGCCGTGGAGAGAGTGGTTTCTACCAAAGAAGTACTGAAGATGGAGAGGTTGGCTTCAGCAGGAGCGCTAGAGAGATTCACCGTAGCCAGAGCTGGGATGACCGGTATGACTATCATTTCTATACTCTACTTCTATACAGCCACCATGGAACAGTTTAGATGGGGGAAAGTGTCCTTTGGCTATAATGACATGCTACAATAAAAGTTTTGCTAAATCAGAACAAAGATTTTTTTTTTGTATTTTGAAGTAGTATAAAACATTAATCCTGTATTCGGTTATACTGTGTGTTCACTCTTTAATAATATTTTTCTTTGATTAAATCTCACACTAATAAAAAGAATTGACTAGTAATAAGCCTGATCTGTACATCAGAGATGCATCTGAGGTAGTGTGCATGAAATGTGCTGATACTTCATTCCTGCAGTAAAACTAATCCCAGTTGAATAGTGCTTTAGTCTCAGTGCCTGAAACATCTGTCTAATTTTAGAACTGGCATACCACATTTAAAGTGTCAAGGCTTTTTTTGTAATGTGTGTGTGTGTGTGTGTTTGTGTGTAGGGGTGAGAGGCGTTTTGAAAAGCCTCTGCGCAGGGAGGGGTTGCGTGTCGGCTTTGAAGATGTGGGCTCTGGGGGGAGGAAAGAGTTCATGCGCTCAGACAGTGATAACTGGCGTACTCTGCGAGAGGAGAATGAGCAGGAGGAGGGTGGAGACTCAGGAGGTAGCTGGAGACTGGCTGGCGCACGCCGAGACGGTACTTAAGCATATGTCCATAGAAAGTTAAATTGAGTGCGTTTCACACTTCATGAATACAGTATCGGCAGTCTGATGCTATAAGGAATCAGTTCAGTCAACTTTATTTGTTTTTCTGTCTTGGGAAGATGGTGGTCCCCGTTCAGCAGGCTGGCGGGAACATGGCGAGGTTCGCCGTAGAAAGTTTGAATTTGACTTCCGGGATGGCGGGAGCGAGGGAGGAAGGAGGAGAGCAGGAAGTGAAGGAGCCGAGGAAGAGAGAGACGGACTGCCGGAGTGGTGCACTGATGAAGAAGATGGAGAGATGGGTACTTTTGACTCTTCTGGAGCATTCATGCCAATCAAGGTATGTTTGAGTGTGCAACATTGTGTGTGTAGTGTAATTAGTAAAGTTTAACATTTTTGATGTGGATACTCCTCATATACTGACTTTGATGGAAAAGGATTAAGTAGTTTGCAGAATATGAAATAAGTTGTAGCACCACTTTCAGATAATTACCTTTATTTGCTATCTGCATTATATGTCTTACTGTGACACTCACAAATATTACATGCACACATTTAGAAGAGCTCTAAGGACCCTATTCCAGAAGAGGAGTTTGAGTTTCTGGGTATAGAAGATGAGGATGAGTGTAGTACAGATGGAGAGAAGAAAGACAACGGTGCTGGACACAAAGCCGAGAGAGGTAAGGTGGGGAAAGCAGTAGCTGTGTATACAGTCCCCTCTGAAATACGTTACTAGTTTATGGCAAAAGAAACACTGTTACTGTTTCATTACTTTTGGAGAGGTTTGTATTTTTGAAACATTTAATGCATATATATATAATTATTTTTTATTTATTAATTTTTTTTATCTATGAAAAAGTATGACACAGTTATTGTATAACGCTGATCCTACTCCTCTCCCCGGATAGATGAGACCGACTCTGCAGCTGTGTGTGAGGTGGAGGTGAAGTCTCTCCCTCCATCCTCTCCTTCCTCTATGTCCCTCATTGCTCCTCAGGCCGAGCCCATGCCAGCTACTGCCCCCACTTGTCTGGAGGATCCTCAGCCCGCACCTGCCATGCCCAGCAAAATGCCAAGTGAAGGTAAGCAATACTGCAGAGTTCCACACTTGCATTATGTTCTCAAAGGGAAAGGGCTTTCCTTTTAATTGTAATATTCCTTAGAATCATAATCGTAACTTCCCTCAGTTTTAAATCCTATTCAGAGTCAGTGCTGTGCGAAACAGATACTGATCATGATGTGAAATGTGTTCATTGTGTAATTGTAGAGAGTGTTGCTCTGCAAGTAGTTCCTTTTTAAGTCCTTCTGCTAATAATAGGATAATAAGAAATTATGTTAACGTAATATTATGCTTTTGCTCGGAATTTGAACAAAATATATAAACGCTTTTATTGGTGTGAAATCAATTTGAGTTTTAAAATGTTTCCAAATATTAACTGAATCCTTTTGTGTAGTTTTCCATGCAGTTAGTTGTATGATTAATAAGAATATATCTTACTGGTTCTAAAAGATCAAATAACCTGTCTGAATATGCCACAGTGTTATCAGAGCCTGTGTTGGAACTGAGCCCTAGTGCCTCCTCCAGTCTACCTTCATCCCCTCCTTCCTCTTCCTCTGCTGCTACTGACCTCCCACCATTGGGGGGCGACCCTGAGGATGACGAGGGCATGAAGCACCTGCAGCAGGTATTGGAAATTGCCTTGTTCTCTCAGAGCACGAAGCAGAAAATTAACACTCGACATGACCAGCCATACACCATGTTACGTGTGTGAGCAGTATGCTCTTCACCTTCCCGTTCTCTCCACTGTCACTCAGACGCTACTGCACATGGTCATGCATATGCAGATATGGGTGTAGATAAATAGAGAGATGGACGAAAAAATATCAATATTAAAAAAATAATAATAGTAACCCCAAATGTATGTGTTTCCTTTGTTCACACAGGAGGCAGAGAAAATGGTTGCAGCTCTTCAGGACACATCTCTGGAAGAAGAGTGTTTCACCCAGACGTTGCAGGAAAGCAGAAACACTGCAGCTGCCCTGCCTCTCTCCCATGATTCTGCCATGAAGTGGTTCTACAAAGACCCACAGGGAGAGATTCAGGGTAGGTACACGTACAGTTACACACCAAGCAAGCAGAAATGGATTTACCAGTATGTGTTACAAGATTAGTTCTTTTTAACCTGATTATTGTCAGCCTCAAATCTAATATACGGTGTCTAAAAAGAATAATGGTGAGGGATAGGTATCACCAGGGACCCTGTGGTATGATACCTAGGTGATAAATCAGTTTGTTTTGCAAATTTGTAAGAGTTTCACAATTTTATAAATATCCAAATGAGATATTTAAAAAAAATCAACTTTCTAAAAATGTATTAAATAAAATTTTAAAATATTTATTTGTTTACATTTTTTAAAACCAATTTTAAGACCTTGAACCATGTTAAAAAATTTTTAAAAGCAAACCTCTAATGCTTTAAAGCTTGAAAGCTTTACTCAAGAGCTGTGCAGCCAAATCGAACATAAGTAATTCGCTATAACTCTTTAGAACATAAGTTTTCCCCACTAAAACATAACTTCAAATACAGTGAGTAAAGGGGATTATAATACATAAACAAATCACAATATATACATGGACTCCGACCCCACCCCCATCTCTAATGGCATAGTTCCCTTTACTAAGTTAAGAACAGGAAACACATTTATGCACAAACTTAGTCATGAAAGTCTTAAGGAAGTTCTTGGATGCTACCAGTGAGCATTTAAAATCTACAGAACATGTATTTAGAAACGTCATGAACTGATGCAGTAATGACTGAATGTATAGCCAAAGCTGTTCACAAGAAGTTTTATCGGTCTTCCTTACCTGAAGTAAAGAGACCACGTAAAGTTTTCAACAGTTTGTCACGTGACCCCTTTTAGAAATGTCTCTAAAAGCTCTTTGAAATGACCTTTGTATTTGAAGAGCGGAGCAACAGCAGTTTAAAGTGTGTTTTGTGCTCTTGTCGTGTCTGGCTCTAGGCCCCTTTAGCACAGTGGAGATGTGTGAGTGGTTCCAGGCAGGCTACTTCAGCATGTCTTTGCTGGTGAAGCGCGGCTGTGACGAGGGCTTCCAGCCCCTGGGAGATGTTATTAAGATGTGGGGGCGGGTGCCCTTTGCACCCGGCCCCTCCCCACCGCCACTGCTGGTAAGATTACATACTCAATTCAATTTTAAAAAAATCAACTCAGCTCTACCTAAGGGAAGGTTTGCATGCATTTGTTTATATTCTGTCTATGACTTTCATAACACTGGTATAAGGACCAGAGTTCTGGTGTGTTGGTGTTGATTGTGTTCCTATGAGACATCCTGAAGTATTTTGGAGTTTGGTATCACTTAGAATTTTTAAGTTGTTCCTTAAACTATATCACACTTTAAGGTACTTGCAGCTGATCCCTCTGCAGCCTTTCTATTTTTTTTTGTCCTTTGAAGTTATTGCTTCTAATGGTAATACGAAACCAGAAAGCTCATTCCTCTGTCGTAAATTTTTCTTGCAGGAAAAGTGTTGACGCTTAAAATTTCTCTACTTTAGCATCCACCCCATATCAACAGTTATAGTGTTTTTACATTTTTTTTGTTATGTACCATGTTTTAACCTTTAAGTTAGTAGCCTTAAAAATTGTAAACCATCTGTCATGAAAGTTCTTGTAAATTATGTTGGAATAAGTACAAATGTAATCTGGTGATTTAAAGGGTACCTCTGGTGAATTTGTATTTCTAGCCCTTTAAAAAGATTGCGTATAACATCAGAGGTTCCATCAGTCAACGCCAGACCTTGCCCCTAGACAAGTATGAGCGAGTGCTGCCACCTGGAATGCGCAGCGACATGTTGCCTCTTGATTGACTGTTTCAGTCCTGCTGGAGACACAAATCTGCAATGGACTGGTCACTGACCCCCATACAGCAGACACCAGTGTATAGATAATACATTATTGGCCAGAGCTTTGTCACTAGGAAAATGGCTGCACAAACAGCAGGCGCAGAAATCCCAGAAAACATTTCTTTTGTGTTCCTAAACCGTCTGATGACAGGAAAGCCGAGTTGACAATGTCAGCACTTGCGCTGGACAACCCAGTCAAAGAGTTCATTGGTTCCGCCCCCGCTAGTAATCCACGGGATAAAACTGCCCAGTATAGATCTTTTATGGTCATTTACGTTCTAAGTTCTGTATCGCTTTACCGTAAAATTATGCATGAATTATACTGTAAGGATGACCAATAGCGGTGTTCTTTATAAAAGAAAGTCACACGGGTCCTGCTATAACAGAAGGAACGAACCCCTTTTAGATTTGAAAATTCAGCATTGTATGTTTTTAAAATGCAACTTATTAACTTAACATTTTGATCTCTGAAGAAATAACACTTTTTCTGTATAACCGAATAGAAAAGAATGCATGTGTAGAGCATGTCATTAGCAATAACAATCAAATAATTTTAAATCAATAAAATTATTTTAAATAAATAATAATGTGGATCAAAGTAATTATTTCTTTATTAAGTAACCATACACCGTAGTGTGCAGCTTTAACCACCAAGGACAGGGCAGTGGTGGCTCAGCGGTTAAGGGTTACTGCTCCGAAGGTCGGTAGCTCGATTCCCAGCACCACTATGCTGCCACTTAATCCTTATACGCTCATATGTGTAAACATGCTAAATGTAGGTTGCTCTGGATGGAGTAAATGTAATGTATCCATGTAACAAGAAAGGTAATGTACAGCGAGCCTGCTGTCTTCATCATAAAACAAACCCTCTGTGGACTCAGTCAGTGACAGGCTTGTCAAAAATGGCCAACTTGCTGTAAATCCTTTATTTTATTTAATCTGCTCTTGGAATTATGTATAACGATCTTTCTGTGTAAAACAACTGCCCTTTTAAATGCCGAATATTAATCTGTGTGTGTGTATTATCAGTGTAATCTGGATCAGGACAGGCTGAAGAAGCAGCAAGAGTTGGCTCTCTACCAGCAACTGCAACACCATCAGCTTTTCCAACTCATTAACAGGTGTGTTGAAACAGAAATATCTCTGCTTGGATTTCTTTTTTTGTGTGTTATCTGTAGTGCTTATCTCGTATGTGTAGGCATCAGGATTCTGGTGTTCCTGGTTAGTCGAGCAATGTGCACCAGATCTGTTTGTTTGCATGGAGCATGGAGTTAACTTCTTGTTGCTCTTAATGTATTTCCATCTTGGAGATCTGGTTTTTTTTCTTGGTTTTTTTTTTTTTTTTTTTAACAACACAAAAAGAAAGTTTAAAGAAAAGTTGTCTTTCTGGTTAAGTATGTGGGAACACATTGAGTTCTTGAACCATTTTCAACTGAACCAAGACCTTTGGCTGGGAAGCATTGTACAGATAGAGTTTATTTCCTTAGAGATTGGTTTGGGTTGTGAAAGATTTGTGTTCCAAAACAAATATGGGGTCAGATCTGGGCTCTGGAGAACTGCTTATAATATTAAGTTACTTGTAACAAAATGTTGCCTAATATGCCTAAGCATATTATTTTAAAGGTGTTCAATGTTTAAATAAAGGATTACGGGGGGAAATCACCTCAAGCGTGCATATTGTATGTACATATGTACAGTTACACGGATATAAAATACCAACTCAAATGGTATGTACGTAGGTGCGGAGAGCAGGGTATGATGCCATCGATGAACAGATCAATGTCAGTGCCAGATACAGGGTCCATGTGGGACATGCATACCTCAGCCTCACAGCCGTCAGGTAAACATACACATTTTTATGCTGGCTGTTAATGATACTATTTTGCTGATTGCCCAGATTATGATCAGCATTTTTAAATCTCGCGCTTACCTCTCATTGTTTTAGGTGGTGAGGCCAGTCTATGGGACTTAACAATGAATTCTTCAACTCAGGGTCCAACTCTTGAACAGCTTCAGAAGGTGAGTGCAGCACCCTCTGCAGGCTAAACGTTATTACTACCACAGGTATTAACTTCCAGTTCAATGAGCACTGTGTGTCTGTGTGTGAATCAGCTCCAGGAGAGAAGAGAGGCTGAACTCAGGGCTAAGCGAGAAGAGGAAGAGCGAAAAAGAAGGGATGAAAAGAGGAGACAGCAGCAAGAAGAACAGAAGAGGAGAGAGGAGGAAGAGCTTTTCAGGCGCAAACAGGTTAGGGAGTCAATAATGCGGTAATTTGTACATCAGCCACTTAGTAGCCCGAATGCTTACTGTATTGTGTATATCTGTGTATGTACACACAACGTGTGATGGTATCAGAAAGTAAATTCCTGAATCATGCCACCTCTTGCATTACACACCCATAGAGTTATTACAG
>JBCNYG010000010.1:13997705-14014785 GCA_039654305.1 Porochilus rendahli | reverse complement strand
ATTGGATAAAAGTTACTAATGCTAATACCTGAGTAATTGTACCATGTTGCTATATTAAGGATTATGTTACCATTTGTACCACTTTATTTGCATATTATTAAGAATTATTCTCTTTCAAATTTTCTTGAAATAAAAAGGGGGAAAAAGCTCAGACTTAGACTTGCTCCTTATGGTTTGAATTAGGCTTGCAAACTACTACCAACAAATCTCACAGGTCTCTTCTTCTCTCATCCAGCCAGTGACTGCACATTGTATAACAATCAAATGGACTTAGTTTAGCGTCCAACAAGTTTCTCAGTAGAGAAAAATGTTATTGTAAATCATGTCAATTCCTCATCTGTGGTGACCTTGTCATACTACACAGTGTAGTTAAAGCTATAACTATCCTCAAGTGTCTGATGGATAATAATGCACCCGATTGCAATGTGGAACATTGTGGAACATCAATAAATGTTTTAGCATGCAATATGGAGTAAGGAATGATATAGTATATAGTATAGCGTAAAATGTGGCATTTACTTCACATGACTAGTAGGCATAGGATTGTATTTATTGTGTGAAAAGCATGTTGATGTTTCGACATTTTGCAAATTTAAATTGCTTTTAATTGAATAAGTTGGTCAGTTTTTCTTGCTAATGCCAGATTAATGACAATAAATAGCACAAATAGTAAAGCAGCAAGTCAAATTCTTGCTAATAGTGAACACAATATAATGGCATGGAAATGGCATGATGTGATTGGTTTGCGATAACATATCTTGGGATAATACACATTTTTATTAATTTAGTTGATTTTCTTGTTTGTGAATGAAGGATGAACTGCCATTAAAAAATTCTTGATATCACATTGTTGCCATCGCATGCACCAATGTTAATATAAGATAGATCAGCTATGACTCGCAGCAGATTGCCGAAGCACTGCAGCCCTGAGATATAAAGTTAATTTTATTTTCTCACTAATTATGCTGTTAAAAGCATAGAGATAGAAATAGCGGACTACGACAGCATGACTATGGAGTAAATTAACTGTTCACAGTGCTTCGGATATGGCCTAGCATTTTGTCACAGGGTGTATCTATCTGTCTATCTTATGACATTGATGTTCCTCCTCTCCCCTGTCATCCCAGAAAAAAATGTCTGCACACTTTCAACTTACTTAATAAACAAAAAAGAATGCAAGGTGAAAAAGAGTTATAATTCTTGAAAATAAACAAAAAGTTCTTACCATCAAATGCATTAATTTTTTTAAACCACATAATCCTAATTAGGGTTGTGGGGAGGCAGGCACCCATCTTGGCCGACTCTCGGAGTGAGGGTGGGCTACACCCTGGACAGCTCGCCAGGCCATTACAGGGCCAACACACAACCATTCACACTCACATTCGCACCTAGGGGTGATTTGTAACAGCCAATAGGCCCACTGTGCATGTTTTTCGACTGTAGGAGGAAACTGGAGTACCCGAAGGAAACCCACACAGGCAGCGTGCAAACCCCACACAGAAATCAAACTTTATCGAATCCGGGCCTTCTTGCTATATTTTGTTGGTATTCATGTTCAGGATGGAACTGAAATGGTGCCAGCTGTACAGCATGCTAACCTCATAGAGCACACTAACAGTAACTAGCTAGCCGGCAACGTAGTAACGTGCCTTTCCAGCCTTGGTGGATAACAACACCTCAATCAACTAATTCTCCATATCATACTTTGCCTCATTCAGTAATAATTTATTCTCCACACTACAAATTCAAGGTAATGTTTGAATCACAATGATGAACAGAAAATTGTATTTACCAAGGTAACAGATTCAGAAATCGTATATAATTCAACAAAACGCTCTCCGAAAAATTCAAAGAAAACTGCAATATGGCTTTGCAATTTTCAAGGTGAAAGCACTTTTTTCAAATTGTGAATTAGTTTCAAAACATGGCAGTGTCAACAAACTGCTCCAGGTAGTAAAATAAGTAAACATTTGTCAAAACTTAAATGATTCAATTGCTGTGTTTTTTTTTTTAAAGAAGATTGCACAACAACAAATTTCTAACAGAAATACAAGACATGGAAGAGAAAAGTTAAATGAACATCTAAGGAAATGTAATTTTTGTGCGTAAAATCACAGGGCCATTGCCAACCAAACAATAAGCCATTTTCTATCGTAGGCAGTCTAGAATTCACTGAAGCCAAAACGCCTGGGACCAGTAAATAAGGGGAAAAGCAACTGCACCTGTTGCTTCTGCAATCGTTACCATCACGAAACCCACACTATGTTCACTAGGGCAGCGTACGAGTAAGTATGTAAGGCAATGTATCTGAGCTGGGATTGAGCCATTCCACTATATTTGGTGTAATGTAGTAAATCTTAAATCTTATGTTAATCTTATTAAATCTTATTAATTTTGTCTTAAAAAGTAAATTCAATTGGCATATGTGGCATCACATTAATACAAAAATATTACATTTCATGGTAAAGTGTTGTCTTAGAGAGTGGGTCCAGGAAGGAAATGCATATATATATATACACACACACACACACACGCACCCACACACATAGATAGATAGGACACCATATTTTATTATTTTATATTTACCTATCCTGCATATTTATGCATATAATATATATATATATAAAGTAGTAGTAAAGTAGATTTCAATATGTGGTATAAGGAAATTTGTCTTTGTCTGTAGCATCCTTTGGACTGTGATTTATTTATTTATTGGATTTTCGACTGATGAGATCGATGAGATTAAAATTTTGTTGAAAAGTGTTGTTTTGTTGTTTGGTGTCTTTTGAGAAAGTGTAGAAAATCAAGCCTTGAAGTGAAGCTATTTTGAGCAGTGTCAGTGATTTTTGATTACAGCTGGCACACCATTGCCAAAGCAATGGCAACTGACAAACTAATATAAGTTAAAGTCTCACTGATTCATTTAAAGCTCTACAAAGTCGGCTTGCATTTCATTTCGACAGAGAACAATGCGCAAAAATGTACATGTTGACAGGCAGGAGTTTACAGTGATTCTGACAGCCAGTGATAAATGCACATATTCACTGCCGTTAGCCATCTCTGGCATTTATGTGTTCACCTGAGCATGTCTTCGAGTGTCACGTGAACTTAAACAGTAGCAAGTATAGCATCTTTTGGCCTGCACAATGCAGCTTCTTGTCCATCTCTATACTGGTCTCAGAAAGCACTAAACTCATTTTTAAAAGCATTAAGCAAGTCTGGTGAAATTCGGCCAACAGTTCATAAAAATCTCCTGACCTATGAAATCATGAAAAGCTTGTACAAAGTGGTGATCTGGTTATTGCACACTCTTAAAATCCATTCACGCCCACAATAAACAGCTTGTTTTTGTCACCCTGTACATGGAGTGGAGGAGTTGTAAAAACCAAAAAGTTGTGCAACCCCCCTGTGTCTGATGAAGAGCATTTTAAGCCTGTCAGGAAAGGAAACTGGAGCCACCACTTTGGAAAGAGGACTGGAAGGAGGTGGATTACTCAGATTACTTGCCTATCCTCAATGCATATATCATGCATGACCATTGTCATAGTTTAAAATTGAAAAGTAAAAGATAATCTTCTTTTAGTTTGAGTTTCTTATGTTCCTGTGTAGTATATGCTAAAATGCTGAAACATGACCACTGCATGTGTAAACATAAACATCTTTACTTCTGTCCCGTGCAGTATACAGTTGTATAGCTTTAAAAATTATTAACCTCAGTCTCGGGGGATATTGTGTCTTTTGTTTTACTATGAAAAGAATCAGCCATAACATTATAAACATTATGAGCACTGACAGGTGAAGTAAATAATACTGATTATCTCGTTACAGTTGCACCGGCAGTAAGAGCAGGACTACTCGGCAGAAAGTAAACAATCAGTTCTTGAAGTTGACATGTTGGAAGCAGGAAAAATGAGCAAGTGTAAATATCTCAGTGACTTTCACAAGGGATGCATTGTAATGGTTACAAAATTGGGTCTATTCATCTCCAAAAATGCAGGCCATATGGGGTGTTCACATAATGAAGAAAGTTTTCACACATAATTAGAATTTTATAAAAAAAAAAAAACACCAACATCAAGACCCTAATTAACCCCTTTGATATGTCCCACAAAATAAAGTGTTATCAAATGTGTGTGTGTGTGTGTGTGTGTGTGTGTGTGTGTGTGTGTGTGTGTGTGAGAGAGAGTGTGCGTGTGAGAGCGAGGCAGAGTGAGAGAGAGAAATAATATACTTATTATATACTGTACCCATGCTTATGTTTTCACCACCCACTCAAATTAACATTCCATGGTTTTCACTATCTGTCTTATTTCCTGCCTGTTTCAATTACTTTATATAATTTTTCCACTTTTGGACAGATGATCTGCACATTAGAGCAAATCTAAACATGTAGATGAGTGAGCGTGCACCACTTGAGTAATTTGACTATAATTTGTGTTTCCTTTTTGTGGGTTCAGACATTTTTGACAGATGATGTCTCAGACCAGCAATTCTGTGCATGTGCATTTTCCGAGGTCTTTACAGTGTGTGTGTGTGTGTGTGTGTGTGTGTGTGTGTGTGTTTATACTGTGAATGGAGGACATATTTGTAGTTATATTTTATGTTTCATGTCTATGATGTTTGCCAAGATATTTTGATTTTCTGACAGAAAATATCTATACATGAGAGAAGCTGTGCAAGGGTATAATTTGAGTTTTGCTGTATGCCTTTGGGCATTTATGACAGCTGATGTCTTAATCCAGCGATTCCAGGTGTGTGTGCGCGCGCGTGTGTGTGTGTGTGTGTGAGTGTGTGTGTGTGTGTGGGTGTGGGTGTGTGTGTTCATGTTTCAGGGTCATATTTTGCCCTAGGCTCCTGCAGAGGTAGTTGGAAGAAAACAGGTGGGGGAGAGGAGAGAAACACTCACACCTCAAGAATGTCTTTACTTCTATCTGCCTCTGGGAATTTATTCTGCACTTGTCTCATCTCCCTCTTTCCTCTCCCTTGCTTGTCTTTTCAGACACAGAAGAACAGATGGGGGAGACAAGGTGGGAGACACACCTGTTTTTGTCTACCGAGAGAATAAAAGACAGTATGGGAGATTGAGAGAGAGGAAGAATAAAAAATAATTGATTCTCTAGTTGCTCAGTCCTTGTTAATTGGGCATTTGATCTTTTTAGTATTTTAAATTGACGGAACATTTTTTGGTCATAAATACAAGAATAAAAAATAAGAAGAAAAGTCTGCTCAGTGTCAAGAAATGTGCCACAATGCCACTCGGTTTATGTGGGTGCATGCTCTGTGTTACATGCAATAATTATAATGTCAAAACATTGTAGCTGTGTGCAAATTAAAACAAAATGTGACTGGGATTAAAAATATATTATATCATCTTACTGGTATTTTTGTATGATCATATAGAAAAAACTTCCAGAGACACAAAAAAGAATCAAATGGATGGTTTTCAAGCAAATAAAAAACATTTTTTACCCACGTGTATACAGTAAATGGTGCTGACAATGTTACACTCATGATATGACAGTATACATGGTGTGTAACAGCATACAGCGAAGCAAAATTCATTATGACCCACCGTGTAATGGGCTACCATTCACTATTGGAAAAACACAGAAAGATAGAAGGAAAGACATTACAAGACAAAGGAATAATCAAACTAATGAAGGGTGTTACACTCCTGACACTTGAGGGTAGCTATTAATACAACTTATTCAAGGCTCTAATTAATAAGGGTGTGCTGAAGGCAAGGTGGATGTCACTGAATAAACTATTCAATTCAGCATTATCCAAAGAGCCTGAGGCAAATAATTGTTTAAGTACATACTATATGGGAACATCAGTATAAAAAAAGCATACCAAAACAAGATTTTTATACGTATTTTACAATGATAGACTCGGTCAGGTGAGTTCTGCCCTTTGTGAAAGCTAAATGGTCACTAGGCAAAAAGCTAACCATACCCACATGGCTCTTGCATTTGTTATAAAGTAATTTGGAATAAAACTATTTAAAGGTAAGAAGGTATTTTTTGGCTATTTTTTAAGAATTAGGCATTTTTCCCCCAACAAATGAGACTTTAATGGCTTGCTCCAAGGAACAGGAGAAGCCAACATAAGCAGAGATGCAGCTTAGCAGGCAAGGCTCCCATCTATCCTAACTGGTTACCACAGAGAATAAAAGAAAAAAGAATGTAATGTGTGAAGTGGTGACATTGCCTGCTCCGAGTGACTGTGACAAACTGTGAGTGTCTGACATTTTTCTATAGTCATTATCTATTTGGAATAATATTTTTTTGATGTTTAGATAGCGGGCCAATCAAACTGCGCCGTTCGTGTGTCATATATACTTCTTATATATATATTTATATAATCAACAGAAAACATGGATTTGATTGCTTTGTTTACATGGAATCATCTACATGGTATCATACATGGTAAGTCATAAAGACATCAGAAATGTCATATAATTCGGTTTAATTGCAGGATAAAATGAAATCAGCAATTTTTCTTTTTTAATTATTTTCACCCAGTTGTTAAATTATACTGGACTGTAGCCCACGCATCATTCCTCTTTGTCTGTGTGTCATTCAGGAGTGATTCAAAGCCAAAAATCCTCTCCAACGCTTGATGTAAACTTCCTCAATTAATAAACTCTGCAGTGTAGGTACAATGTTGAATCTGGTTTTTATAGGATTCAGTATAGTGTGTGAAGGTGTAGCATGCTGAGCGTTACTCTTGAAGGAAGATCAAGATATGGGGACTCTGGATCATGCAGAGAGGGATATTCACTCCTGTATCATGCAGAACTCCGAGACTAATGCATTTCAGTACAATTATCTGGCTGTTCATTATATTTCAGGAGTGGGCTGCTCTGCTCAGGCAATCAGTGCACTGAGCCCAGCTTTCCAAATGTGTTAACAACATATTCACTTGTGGGACGGGTTCGGAATGAGACAAAAAAAAAATACAATGATTGGAAATAGAATAAATGAACAGTTCTGCTACGAAGGACTTTACCGTTATTGGAGGCTTTCCAAGAAAAAAGCCATGCCTGAAGTGTTCCCAGAACACTTACACACAAAGGCAGTAGAAAGCTTGTGTTGCCTACACTGTGAATGAATTTAAAATTATATGTATGTCATGACCAATTTATTGTCTTGATAGCTTTTGTAATCGAGGGGGAAATAAAAAAAGTCCACAAGAAATGATGCCTATCACAGAATGTGATTTGGAATGGCAGTGTCAACAGGTATCAACAAAATAATGTCTTGTCACTTTATACTGTCACAGCACCGATGGTATGTCTGTATTTGTGTGTGTTTATAGGTTTTGTAGAGGGTGGCACGTTGGTGCAGTGGCTAGGACGTCCGCCTGACAGCAAGAAGGTCCTGCATTAGATTCCTGGGCTCAGGCATTTCTGTGTGGAGTTTATGTTCTCCTTGTGCTTTAGTGGGTTTCCTCTTGGTACTCTGGTTTCCTCCTACAGTCCAGAAACATGCACGGTAGGATAATTGGCTGTTTGACCTTCTATTTTAACTTATTATTATTATAGCTGTTTATTATAACAATATGTAGTTTATTAAACTTATTATTATCATTATCATAATCATCATCATCATCATGTAAATGCATATAAACATATAAACACTAATAGCTGAGCTAAGCTGTTGTCCAGCACGTTTGGTTTAAGGTCTTGTTTGTTCTAAATCTTGAATATTAGCTCTGTCTGGTGATCTCATATAACTAACAGAGAAGGAGCCATCGCAGTTATTGTATGGACAACACACATAAGATACATAATCTTAGACAGGATTCACTGCATTTAAAATAATTTACACTAACATGTACCCACAAAAATAAGTTAAACCAGTTGATTGCACTATGTATTATTTACAGACCCCAGGACCATTTGTTTTGGTTGGTTGGTTGGTTTGTTTGTTTGTTTGTTTGTTTGTTTGTTTGTTTTTAATCAATTTGCAGATTTCATCTAAAACCTGATTTCAGCAGACTAAGTTGTTTTAGACAAAAGCAATAACAGGTAGAGACTTTTGTATTCATTTTTATAATGCACACCACAGGACCTTCTGGAATTAGCATTTGTAACCATTCTAAATTCAGTAGGAGCTCATCTATATGTGATAGGACCCAGCCACAATGACGGAGTGTATATAGAAAACACAGTCACACATCCACTCTTTAAAGTTATTTCTGCTTAATACCCCATCTTACTTAAAAAGTGTCTTTATCAGTAATATTCAGTATGCAATTTACTGTACATGCCACTGCTTTTAACATGCATTCACATCAGTGACTGCACATGGCTTTATCATAATTGTAATCTCCCAGAGTTATCAACCTTGACAGGATCAGCACCTGACCCCACAGAATTTGATAAGGATTTAAAATGCTGCTAGACTCTAGACCACAGTTTCCCAAACCAGGACCTGGAGACCCCTGCCTTGCACAATTTAGCGTCTTCCTGGTTCCCAACACACCTGATTTAAGCAATTGGATAATTAAAAGCTCTTCATGACTTGAAGTGTGTGAGACAGAGTACTAAATGTGAAAGATGAGAAAGACAAATGGGAAAGCATTAAAATGTGTAGAACACGGGGTCTTCCAGGACCGGGTTTGAGAACCTAGTTAGTCAACATAAAAGAAAAACAATCAGAAAGACAAAGCTGGCACAATGATATGATAATTGATGAACAATGATGCACTTTAAAACAGACCGCTGTAAAATTAGACTGTGAGTGGTAATATTGCAAACAACAGAGGGGTTTATAAGCTATAGAATGGCTGTAAGTGCTTATAGATCAGCAAATCCTAGATTCCTAAAAAAATAATCACAGCACAGTTAGCTAAGAATAAGTCGACCACAGAGGCATACAGACAACCCGTAGAATTTTTTTCAATGACAAAATTGAAAATATAATGCAAGCAATTGAGAATATTAGTCTAACTAATCCAAATAGCCCCAATAGATCAGCAATTAGAATGCGCTACTCCCCTTTGAGAGACCAAAGATCCCTAGACCCCTTGCCTACACATACTACCAGAAGTAATCGAACCTCCATTACACATAATCAATTCTTCCCTTTGCGCTGGCTATGTTCCTAAATCCTTTAAACTAGCACTTATCAAACCCCTGATTAAAAACCTGACCCTGAACCTGAACTGCCTTTAGGCTAATATCAAACCTGCCATCTAGCTCCAATATCATAGAAAAAGTTATAGTAAAACAGTTCTGCTCCTACCTACGTAGAAAGATGTCAACATTATCAAAAATTTATAATTCAGAACAACATTATCAGTAAGAATTTGGACCTCATCACAGTAAAAAGACAATGTTGGTTAATGTGATAAATGGCCAACTGCTGGCCTCCAGTCAGTGTTGTGTCATGTTACTTGTGTTACTTGACCCCAGTTCAGATTTTGACCACATTAATGATTTTATTGTCTTTGATGAACAATAAAAAACTTCACACACATGATTTTCTAGGAAAAATGTGTTGTTGGTGTAAGAGACATAAGAGCACGACCTTCTCCTGACTCAGGTCTTATTTGACCTATGTGCATAATAATGTAAAGTTCCACAAGGTCGTACTTAAGGCCCACTGTTTTTTTTCTCTCTATATATATATACACTGCCTGTGGGTTCAATTATCTGTAAACACGATGTTAACTTTCACTGTTATGCTTATGACATGCAGTTATATTTCAGCAAAGCCAGATGAAAGTCACCAGCTTAGTAAAGTTGATTAATGTGTAAATGACATTAGTTGCCGAGAAACTTCCTCCTATTTAATTGTGATAAGACTTTTACTAGGACTGCATGCAGCTAGAAGTAATTACATGGTATTTCTGGTTATGTAGTCACTCTGGATGTGCTTTCAGTATCCAGATCCAGTGTTGCTTTTAGCGAGCGTTTGGTCTATTTTGATTCGCCACACTTACTTCGATCAAAAGCTACAGGCTCTTTGTTAGCACCTCTTATAAGGAATAATAAAATAATGAACAACAGCAGGGGGCTTCCTTTGACAAAACCTGGAACAGTCTTTCAATTAGTGTTCAGGATTCAGATCCAGTTTCAATGCTTATGTCTGTATGAAAACATATTTGTTTAATCAAGCCTTTTATTAATAGGTTCTCTAAGGTAAAAGCAAAGATCTACAGGGTTCATCAGCCTAGTGTGTTTTAGAAAACTGGCATGTTTGGATGCTGTCATCCCCCTCTTTCATGTGTCTGTTCAGGTTTGTTGACAGTGGCGTGACTGACCGCTTTATGTCCCAGGGAGCCTGCATGTCTGTTACCTCCTGGATCGCCCTTTTAGTAATGCTGTCATAGCTAGCCTTGCCAAAATCTCTGCTCGTACGTAGCACAATGTACATCTTTCTAAACCATTTCAGAGCATTTCAGAGAATAACCTGTTGTCTCCCCATACCTTCTCTCTCTCTCTCTCTCTCTCTCTCTTTCTCTCTGTCTCTTTCACTCTCTCTCTGAATCTACCAGTTATGTTTTTTATACCTTACTTGATCCATTCATAAACCACATATTTCTGATGCTCAAAGCTCAACTTTAATGTGGTTGCTGTCACACTGACTTTAGCCTGCAGGGTACTAGTGACTTGTCCCAGGTGTACTCTGCTTCTCGCTCAAAGTTTTTGTATTGGCTCCAGGTTCCTTTGCGAACCTGATGGATATGCAGAAAAGATAAAGGATAGATGATATCAAATATAAGGATGGATGATGTTTCTCGCTATGGTTACTTCCTCTCATTCATCAGTTTAACTTTATCATATTAAACATTAATTTGAATTCTGTAAGTGGATTACTCTGACAGTATCCATAAAAAGCTATATAAATAAAATGAATTTGCTTGTAATGAATATGAGCTCAGTGGCATGATGGCTCAGTGGTTAGCATGTTTGCCCCACAGTGAGAAGGTTCTGTGTTTGACTTTAATGGCTGACAAGGAGCTTGTGTGAAGTTTGCGTGTTTTCCCTGTGCTTGCATTGCACTGGTTTTCTCTGGGTGCTCCAGTTTCCCCCTACAGTCCAAAGACATTTACTGGATACTTTAAATCGCTTATGGTTGTGAATGTGTATGGATAGATGGATAAACATGAGCTAATATGGTAGAATTTAAGATAATTATTATTTTCTGATGTAACTTGTGCCTCACTGCAAGGTTGTCCTGAGTTTTTGCCTTGTGCCTGCTGAGGATGTCGATAGGTAAAGTACTCCCATGCTTTTGTAGGATTCCAGGTGCTCCAGTTTCCTCCAACAACACATGCACCTTAGGTTAATTTGCTGTTCCAAATTGCCCCCATGTGTGTATGAGACTGTGAATGGTTGTGCTTCTCTGTTGGCCCAGTTCAGACTGTACCCCACCTTCGCCTGGAGTCAGCTGGGATGGGATCCAGCCTTGTCACAACCCTAATAAATGATAAAAATGTGTATACGCTTTATTGCGGTAGTATACTATAGATAACATAGGTTAAAATAACAGCATAACTGAATAAAGATTTGAAAGGAATCTCTTTCAGTTGATGGGTTTAACAGTTTGCATATCTTTAACATAAATAAAAATGATACTATTCCTTCCTCCATGTTAATGAAACCATCAGCTAGACAGGCATGCTTTACAGTCAGATGCCTTGTCTTCAGAGTCTTTGTTAAGCTTGGAATATTTGTTGTTGCTGTTGTTGTTGTTTGTCAGCTAGTTCCTCATGTCAGCAGCACAGTTGCTCTCTTCCTGCTGGGCCACAAAGGCAACCACAGGATCCAAAGCCAAAATGGAACTCAGGCTTGATCTACAATAGAGCAGCGCATGATCAGTGTTGGGGTCAGGGTTTCAGCAGAGATGGGTAAAAAACAGTTTTCAAAAGACCCACTCGAAAGATACACACGCAGCATGATGACAGCCATTCAAGTGTATTCTCTCTCAAGTGTGGTTTTGTGTTTTCTTTCTCTTGTGCTCCCTTTCCTTCCATTAGTATGCACTCTCTAGTCCCTTTTTTTAAATAGTGAAAGAAGGGAGTAAAAGAAAGCAAACTTAAGATACAGGATGACAAACATTTACAAAAAAAAACAGACAACAAATCTACAGATAAAGCGCTGCATCTGAAATGAAGAATACGATGCAAGGTAGAGTCAGAGAGACAGAGGGAAGGAGGGAGGGAGGGACAGAAGGGGTGAAAGGAGAGGTAAAATGGTGTAAGTGGGGGTTCGCCTCCTCTCCTCCTCTCTCGTTATCTCTATTAACACCTGCTGCGCTAACGAGGCTGCCTCTTGGTTGCCATGGCAACAGCTTGTCACACAACACCCCCTACTACACACCTGCCTGAACGAACCCCACATGTATTCTACACATGCGCACATGCCACACAAACACACACACACACACACACACACACACACACACACACACACACACACACACAGGGCTTATTTGTCTCTTTAAATTACTGAAAGAGAACAGATAGAAAACAGAACAGGATTTTTGCAGACATATTCTAAACACACACACACACAGAGACACACACACACGCTCATTCATTTAACACACACGGCAGCTGATACCATACGTGTGTGTGTGTGTGTGTGTGTGTGTGTGTGTGTGTGTGTGTGTGTCTTTTATCACCTGTTTGATCTTAGGTGCATGTGTACACACTGTATACAGAATGTAACACTAATCATGAAAAGGAAAGAAAAGAAGGGAGAATATATACACACAGTGGCCCATTTATCAGGAAATATACTGTATATAACTCTCCATAATTATCTAATGAAGCCTGACTTTTACTATATACAGTTCACACACAACCATTTTCCTGTTCATCAGATATATACTGACCAGATATTAAATCATCCTCAGCACTGCCATAATGCTGACACAGTTGTGTGAATATGTGAAGTTGGTATGAGTGAATAGGTTTGAAGATACAAACACTGTGTACATTTAACAAAGGCCATAGGTCATGATTTTGCATACACAGACACGCTAATCGTCCTCGTGTCCTCCTGAGACAGAGACTGGTGTGGAGGGTGCTGAGTGACAGCTCATTTCCCACTGTGAACTTATATGTTTGATATAGATAAATGGGTTATAAATGTAGAGGTAGAAGTAGGGTAGAGGTGACTTTCAGTGGAAATGGACTAGATTCTCCTTTTTAACTTTTAGAAGTAATCCGATTTTTAAGTGCTCTAATATCTGTTTAAGATAGGTGTAAATGAAAAATACATTTCAATTTAGAAAACAGTACTGTATATTATGGAAAATGTCAAGATTTGACCATGTGAAGGGTTTTTCTAAGTAGCCACATGCACGATGAGACCAAAAGTTTGTGAACAATTGCCTTCACACGCTTAGGAACCTGCAGATCTACCCTACTTAAGTATCTACTTAATACTTCTTCGCTGTTATAATAGCATGCAATCTTGTAGGAAGGCTTTTAGCATTAGTGAACCATTTAAATTCAGCACAAAGATGTTCAGTGGAGTTGAGATCACAAGGGTTCCTCCACATCATCCATGTCTTCATTGGAGCTCACTTTGTACACAGGAATACTGTTAGGCTGGAACAGGCGAGGGCCTCTTATGCAGCATTCCACGTTCGTCAGAAACCATAAATCAGTCAGAAAGCAATACAAGTGTTTTTTAGCCATGGAAATCTCCATCAGAGATTCAAATGAAACAAAGCGCTAATGAACAGTTTACTACTACAGCTTTCACTCTGTTGATCCACTGAAATGTTGAGCAGCCATCTTGGAATTTGTGGCTGGGATTGGTGAGATTGGAATCTGACAGTGGGGGCATTCAAAGTGATATTTCTGAACACAGAAATCCACAGACTTCTCGGTACAAATGGGACGCTCCATTAGTTCCTATAAACACAAATCGTAATGCTACAGTATACAGTGGCATTCAGTACCATTGTGTGCTTACCACTTTGTGGCAACTGTTTGAGAAACAGCCTCATATGGGTGTGATGGCCAAGCAAATGAAAAAAGACAACAACTTTAATTTTAAAAATAAGATTGAAAATGATAATCACACTTATAATGTTTTTGTATTATTAATTTTGATGCAGTGCTGGAAATCACGTCTCACTTCTATGAAATATATTACATTTATTAAGTTATGCTTATTAGCTTGTTTGACTAAATTCAAAGGAATTATTCATTCATTCATTTTCTGAAGTGCTTAATCCTAATTAAGGTAATATGGGAGGCTGGCACTCATATCAGCCGACTCTGGGCGAGGGCAGAGTACACCCTGGACAGCTCCCCAGGCCATCGCAGGGCATAATGGAATTAGTTTAAGCCTAATATCCAGCACTCAAAAACAATTCGGCCAATAAATGTACTCATGTCATTTTGGATCTAGTGATCATTTTAATAAAAGCATTTTCAGTGTGGGCAGTGATGGTAGGGTGCTGGCTTAGTGATCCGAAGGTATGGGGTTCACGCCTCACTATCACTGAGTTGTCTGCTATCCCCCCAGTGCAGATAACTGGGTTATAAAAGGCTAGCCATGTCTCTCACTGTCTATGGTGAGAAGCATGTTGAAGAACTACTGCTGTCATTCGTAGAGTAGGCCATTGCATTTCCGTCAGCATGTTTCTGCCCTGTGATGGCCTGGCGAGCTGTCCAGGGTGTACTCTGTCCTCGCCCAGAGTCGGCTGAGATGGGCGGCCCCAATTAGGATTAAGTGGTTCAGAAATGGATGAATATCAAATAAATCATAGGTGTGGCCCAAAAAATAATTGTGTTCAAAAAGTTAACACTTGGCTTTATAAAACATTCATTCATTCATTCATTCTCTGAACCGCTTATTCCTAATTAGGGTCGCGGGGAGGCTGGCGCCCATCTCAACCGACTCTGGGCGAGGGCGGGGTACACCCTGGACAGCTCGCCAGGCCATCGCCAGGCCATCGCAGGGCTTATGTAAATGCATGATCTTTTCAAATTAGTTTGAAATTAATTAAAATTTCTTCCTATATTTTCTCACGATTCATTTGATTCATCCACTCACAATCGTTTTATGGTTACATCACCTTTTGCTGAGCTCCTTAATCCTATGACTGCGGAGAGACTGGAGCCTATCTCAGCCAACACTGGTGAAGGCTGGGTACACCCATAATAGTGCACCACACCAAGGTGCAATTTTGTACAGCCTACTGTGCATGTTTTTGTGTTTTTGGACTGTGGGAGGAAAGCGGAGTACCCGGAGGAAACCCACGCAAACATGGGGAGGAAATGCAAACTCCACACAGAAACGCCCGAGCTGAGCCCGCGAATCAAACACGGGACCTTCTTGCTTAAATCATAATATCAGAAGTGTTCTTTTCGTGGAGTGACCCTGAAAACCAATAGAAAACAAGGGGGTGGAGCTATGTTGATTTTGTTTAGTAGATCACAGAAATCTTTATTATTAAGTAGAGTGCACCTCGGGATTTCACCTTGTCCTTGATTTCTTACGGTTAATCGCTGCACGTGGAACGTCGCTGCCGTAATTTCTTTCCCCACTTAAAAGTAATGGCACCTCGACAGAAAGCAAGAGATTCCAGAGCCTCTTAACCTTGACCAGGATCTCTCGTAGTCTCGTGTTTAGAAGCCATGAATCCATACGTTATAATTTTAATGCAACCCCATCTGCCTGTTTTGATTCCGAAGCTCCTCAGAAGCAAATGACCCGAGAAGTTTAAATCTAAATTGGTAACGGAGACGGAGCGTCCCCTGCATTTATGTGCCACTTCTCCCTTCATTTCCCCCAGCATGCCTGGTCCCTTGGGTCAGCGTGGCATCGAGCGTTGGCACACACTTGGTTAACAGATGTCTCTGGGTGTCGGACGTGCGCCCGCTGTACATTTCACGCATGGCCAGCCGCAGATGTGAGTCACTATGGAAACATCCGTGATCTCAGCCTCGCACCGGAAACAAGTCCCCTCCAAATGAACATAATTGCACCATATTGCTTTTCTTGTCTAACAGTAAAGGGGCGGGGCAGGAGGACTGTAACGTAATTACCGACACCCGCGGCTTTATAGAGAAAGGGGGGGCGTACCGTGATGGACGCCGCTCGTCAGAACAAGTCTCGATAAACCGGACAAACTCAATTTCCAGTCGTACGTTAAGGAACTGGGTATAATGTGAGTGTTGGATGGATTTCCTTCAGAAAGACTGGGAGTTACGAGGTTTGGTGGGAGGGGAAGAATAAAAATATATAAAGAGAGTCGCTTATGGGTCACATGATTCATGATGTCCTGGAGATTTTTAAAGAACCGATCAAATTTCTGGAAATGTCAAAAAAGAAGGAAGGAAAAAATGTGCAGTGAGAAGAAAGAGTTTCCAGATAATTAATCTATTCATTCATCCATACATTCATTTATGCATCCATTCATTCATCCATCTATTCATTCATCCATCTATCCATCCATCAACCTTTAGTATCTGTCCATCCAGCCATCCATCCATCCATCCATCCATCCATCCATCCATTCATGCAATCAGTCATCCATCTATTCATCCATCAACCTTCAGTATCTGTCCATCCATCCATCTATCCATCCATCCATCCATCCATCCATCCATCCATCCATCCATCCACCCAACCATTCTTCCAATCAGTCATCCATATATTCATCCATCCACCTTCACTATCTGTCCAAACACCCATCCATTAATCCATTAATTTAACCATTCATCTAATTAGTCATTCAATCATCCATCCACCTGCAGTGTCTGTCCATCCATTCATCCATGAATACATCCATCCTTTTCACATCCATCTATTCATCCATCCACCTTTAGTATCTGTCCAACTATCCATCCATCAATCCATTCATCCAATTAGTCATCCATCCACCTGCAGTATCAGTCCATTCATCCATCCATCCATCCATTAATTCATCCATTCATCCAATCAGTCATTTATTCATCCATCCACCTGCAGTGTCTGTCGATCCATTTCTGCACTCATTTATGCATCCTTTTCCCATCCATCCATCCATCCATCCATCCATCCATCCATCCATCCATCCATCCATCCATCCATCCATCCATTCATCCATCCATCCATCCA
>JBCNYG010000010.1:13927758-13945257 GCA_039654305.1 Porochilus rendahli | reverse complement strand
ACAGATAAAGAGAGAGAGAGAGAGAGAGAGAGAGAGAGAGAAGTTGTTAAGCATGATCATAATAATGTAATGGTTAAGAACAGTGTTTATCAGTGCTGAGTATAATGAGGTCCCTAGCACATCCCAAAGAGGGTTAAAATCAGGACACTGTGGTGCCATGTAGTAAAATGATTCCTCATGCTTCCTCAACCACTGTTTCACTATTTGAGCCCCATTTTTATATCCGTGCCACCAGGGGAGAAAAAGTCAATTGATGGGATAACCTGCTCATTCAGTTCTCGACCTGACCAACTGAAGCTACAATGTCATTGCTATTACATGCCATAATTTAGGCTCAAGGCAGTCCAACAAAGGAACTTTTGTTTTTGGCCTGGCAGTATATTTGCCTCTTCATTGCAGCCTGTAGTTACGAAAGATAGAGCTGAAGGCTTAAAATGATAAATACTTCCATCTCACTGCATCTGTAGAGCAAGAGCATGACGGAGGTAGATTTTGTTTTAGAAGTAAGAGCGAAAGAGAGAACTTGGGGATAAAGAGTACAAGGACAGCGGTTAGCTCAACATGACAGGTACAGATTAAAGTGAGTGAGGCAATTCCCTCGTCGCTAACTGAATTGAACGGATTCTCCAGTGTAGGACACCATATCATTAAACATTGTAATTCAGGGTGAGAAATACAAGTTGTGTCGGGTGTCCACTAGCTGCTTCTGTCATGTCTGAGTGCTCATACCTGGCCTGAAGTACAAGATTTCGACATTAACCTGAGCATGAAGAGGCAGTCCTGAAGGAATCAGGGGTTCTACTGAAAAAAAACCCCACAGGCTTAACTTTTCTGGTTGCTTCACTGGCACCCACACACAGATGTGTGATGTTTTCATAAGTGATACCCTGGCACATGAAGAGAGGCCAAGTATCCCCCCTTGACAACATGACATGAATAGAGTGGTATTATTTTCTTTGACAAGATACCCTGCTGCTTCTGCTGCTCTCTCTGTATCTTTCCTGCACTTCTGCCTTGGCCTTTCTATTTTATGGTCGTCTCTCTTTTTCTCTATTTCTCTTTTTGAGTATTTGAGGGAATATTACAGCAGGCTAGAGGCTCTGTTAACCCTCCACCCTCCCACTGACTATGAAGTAATATTGCCTTGTGCTGCCTCTTCCTCTCTCCCATTCTCACTACCTTCCCAGTGGCTATTGAACATACTCAGCCACTTTCATTTTTTAAACCTCATAGCCTAGAGAGTCTAACAGCGAAGAAATAATTTTCCCACTTTTCAAGTGAAGTACGGCTTGAAATGAACAAGAAAATGGAGGAAAAGTTGCATTAGGATTTAGTCCTGCTTTCGAGTGAACTCTTCCTATGGGATTACCTTAGCACGCTCACCTTGCCCAGGACAGGTCATATTTCTAAACTGAATCATCAAGCAAGCTGATGACTGATCAGAGTCGGTTTTGGGTCAGCAAGTTTAAGTGAGTTACACAATTTGCTGGCTCAGACAGTTCGCAAATCCACAACTATGACCCTGTGGTGTGATCCCATAAAACAAAGGCATTACTTGAGCCAATTTGCCTTGAGTCACATTTTAAGTATGCAAAACCATCAAACATGTGGTACAAGTGTTTGTGTTTTAGTACAGTGGAAAAAACGTTGCCCTTAATGCAAATGCAATCCAGTTCATGTACCCAAAATGCACTTTCATTGTTAGAGGAAGCATTATGCTTTAAGCAACAATCTCACCAACAGGGAATTAGGGTCTAGACTGAAGGAAGCCTAAAGAAAAGTGTAATCCAGAAGAGAGGATTACATATGGGTGCCATTTAGGAGTGTAATTATACACTCTGGTCATTGTCAATTCAGTTTATGATACTGGCTTTGGGGCCGACATGGTGGCATAATGGTTACCATGTAAACCTCACAGCAAGGAGGTCCAAGGCTCGAGTGCCAGGCTCGACGACGGGGATTCTGTGTGTAGGTTGCATGTGCTCCCTTCGCTTGTGTGGATTCCCTCTGGGTTCTTCAGTTTTATCCCAAAGTCCAAAGACAGGCACATTAGGCTATGTTCCAAAGGGACCATAGGTATGAGTGTGGATGTGAACAGTTTGTGCATGTTGACCCTGCAATGGCTTGGTGAGCTGTTTAAGGTGTACATTCAGAGTTCAGTGTTCAGAGTTGATTGACATGACCATAGTAGGATTAAGCATTTTGGCAAATAAATTAATTAATGAATGACACTGTTTTTCCTTTTTTTTAAATTTATGAATCATAAACACTGTAGAAATGCTGTATATTTTTGCATTCTTTACATAGATTAAAAATTCCTAAGACATAGGTGTAATATTGCAAAGATAATATGCTACAGCTTCATATCTTTAAAATAAAAATAAATAAGTAAATAAATATACAGTATATATATAAATAAATTTTCACTGAATAAACAAAGTCTCTGTCCTGGGGAAATGATCTACTGAAACATAATGAGCTCTTTAGTAGCCCCTGGGGCATCATTTTAACCGGAAATAGTGCTCCAAAGTAAGCTGAAATGTCCTCCCTCAGAGACCTCTTTCTTGGCTCAGTAGATTGCAAGAAAACAGCGCTGAAAGGTAATGAAGAGTTCTTTTTTTTAAGCATAATAACCATAACCCTGGGTTTACTCTGGGGCACGATGTTTGCCATCTCCGCAGTTCAAAAAAGCATGGAGCTCCATGATTTATGACAATGCTTGGAGAACGATTGGGGTATAAAAAGTAGGCAGGGTGCATCTAAGAGATGAAACTTGAAGGAATCACGTTGCCAATTTCATCAAGATCCCCTACGATGGCACATCAAGGTCTGTTACGTACTGTTCATGTTTGTTAAGCTCTACTGCGCTCTATCGCGCTTCCCACTTTCTATTACGATTGGCGTGAAATCGTAATCCATCGTAATAACCACAGCAAAATTTTTGACAGCCAAAAATGTTGCCTCCATCAGTGCGATCAACACGAATCCACCACGTTCCCTCGAGATCATCATGATTCGATCACATGGCCCCCCACGCTCATCACAGTTCTTTCAAATCATGGAAATCGTGGACGTCGTGCCCGAGTGTAACCCCAGGGTAACTGTATAGTGTGTAACTTGTGTTGGTCATTAACAGTCTATCACTTCACAATTGCATTCTCAAGTCATTTTTTTTCGTTGTTGTTGTTCTTGTTTTTGTTTTGTTCCTTTTTAAATAATATCTTGAGGAAATTAAGGTGTTACAATCGCAACTAGCGGCATCTGATGATGTTATTTGTTGTTAATGTTTTGGATTTTTTTTGGTGATGAACAATTTATATCCCTGATGTAAAATTTAAAAGTTTATATTTAACATTTGCTATTTGAATCTGATCTTATATCCCCTCTTAACAAAATGATACACAGAAATGGTGCGACCCTTTAATTTAAACGAAATGAAAAATTGTAAATGAATCTGCAACATGCAAGGTGGTAAGTTTCACAGAATGAAACTGCGACAGAATAAAACTGCGCTTCTTCTGCACACATGAGCGAGAACAGTTTATTTGGAGCACAAATCTTCAGTGTCAGGGATTACAGGGATCACTCTGCGAAATCATGCGGCACAACTGGTCGGCTGTACGAATCTACAGCATGGAGTCCCTTCTAGTTCGCCCAGTCACTCTGTGTGTTGAACATTAGATGGCGTAAGATGGGAGGCAGGTGTTAACCTTTCTAATAATCCGTTCTAGCGATGTATAGTAAATTCACTAAGTATATACTGCAACTATATGGTCTTACTTCACCTTCCTAGTGGTGCATGCTGATCTTAATTACAGTGTTTTGAATCCTGCTTTATGATTGGATAATAAATAGAATCACTAGTTATTTTAAAATATTCAGATTCAATTAAATTTAAAAACAATCGTTCAAACTGGTGATAATTTTTAAAATGTTGTTCATTATTTATCCACTCATTCATCCATCCATCCATCTATCCATTTGCCAAATCTCTTGATTCTACTAGTGTCACAGGGACATGGATCTCAGGTGACTCTGGGTAAAGGCGTGGTACACCCTGAACTGCTCAACTGCAGGGCCTGACTGCTTGTCAAATGTTTTTCTATTTTTGAAAAACATTTTTACATATGCAGTGCTGATGTCAGTATAAGGGTGCAAATTCTTTTTTACCTTTTTGTTACAGGATGGCCGCAGTTTTTATGGCATGATCTAAATAATATGTGAGAAGGTAAACATAGATAGATAGATAGAATATGGTATGCTCCATGGAATGGAAGCTGCATAATGTGAGCAGTAAATAGGTGTATTAGAAATTGTGCAAAAAAAACACAAGTACTACTGCACTATATCAGCTGACTGGCACGGCATGAAATAGGATGTAGGATGCAAGTGCGTAAAAACATTTATATTTATTTGGTGAAATTTACAAGCCATCATAATGATCCGTAGCAAAGGTCAAGGAACAGGAAGATTACATTAAACAGGGAAAATCCATAATCATAAATGAGACAATCGGGTCAGTATCAAAGCCAATCAGATCAAATACACTGCATTCCCAAAAAACAGGTTGCACACAAATAGTTTCTTGGACGGTATTTAGCTTTGATTACAACACGTAATCGCCATGGCACTGTGTCAACAAACATAAGCCACATCATAACAAACATCAACACGCAAATTTGGGCTCATTTTTTTCACCTATATCTTGAAGTAATGACAGGAAAATCGAACGACTCCATAAAGTCTTCTCCGGCAAGTCCCAAGTCCATTGATAGGACAACCTGAACATTCAGTACAGTTGGGTCATCAGCTGACTTTAGTTTCTTGCCATGTTCTGTTGCTGAGCCTCAATCTGACCAACTGAAGCAACAGTGGCGTAGGGATTACATGCAGTACTCAAGGCTCGGGTTTTCAGGGTTTTTGGCCAGACAGTGTACTATGCACAGAACCAACACTAGAAAACAAGGTGTGGACTTGAAGAAGCATAAGACAAAAACTCAACAGTTATAAATACACAAACTAACCAAGCGATTGTGGGTAGCACATCCGCCTCACAGCAAGAAAATTCTTGGTTCGATTCCTCAAGTATTACGATTGCACGGGTGTTCGTGTTTGCATGCGTTTCCTCTGGGTACACTGGTTTCCTCCCGTAGTCTAAAGACGTGCACATTAGGTTTATTGGCTGTTCCAAATTGAGCCAGGGTGTGAGTGAGAACGGTTGTGTGGTGGTTTCAGGGTGTACCCCACCTTCACCCAGTGTCAGCTGAGATAGACTCCATCCTCCCTAAGACTCTAGTAGGATTAAGAGGTTTGGCAAATGAGTGAGTAATCACCCGTAATCAAGGGCTTTACTGGAAACAGGTGCATACAGAACAGACCCAAGGCAGGACAGGACCTGAATCGAAAATTCTCTAGGCACAATAAAGCAAACCAAAACTGAAGCACAAGGGAACAGCTTGTTGTTCTCTGAGCTGCACTGCATGTTAAGAAAAGAAAGTTATTATTTCTGCTTCTAAATAAAAGAACAATGATGTCAGAAAAAGTGACTCAACAAAAGGAATAGAGTAATTATCCTGATAAAAATCATGGAAATGCTTGTGTTGCTGAGAGAGGAGTCTCAAAAGAATAATGTCATGAGATAATTAAATTCACCGGATGCCAAAGATGCAAAACAAGAGAGAGAGAGAGAGAATTATTTTTCCTTAAGAATATCTGGAAATATAACTGGACACTTAAGTGACACTGCAGCGATCAAAGTTCTGCTGCAAGACCCTCTCATGCTCCCTTCCTCTCTCTCGCCTCTTCTCCATGATTGAGTTGAGCTGTGCAAACACACCCTCCATCTCCACACGTTAATAGTGTTTACACCCCCGTCTTTCACTCTGCTTCAGAGTTCCAGCCATCAACTGAGGCTGCTGACGCATGCTTGCTTGCGGTTCTTACTGTTCTCACTTCCTTTGTCACGCTCCCTACCTCCCCCCTGCTCTTGTGGCTCAGTGAAGGAGGTGCTGTATCCGGATTCCTGTGCGCTGCTACACGGTTGCCATGTTAGCACTCACATTGCAGGCCTGGTCTGACCTAAATAGGAGTGATGTGCAGTATGCATGGATAGTGGGAGGTGAAACGGGGCATTGAGGTTATAAAAATGAACAAGTAGGAGGTGGGAGATGGGGGGAAATGAGAAACAAGGGGGTTAAAAATAGCCCTGATGGATGGCGGCAGTGTAGCAGGACTGCACTTAAGGAGCAGTTATTGCCGACTGTTAACAGCTAACAAGTCTGAGGCTGGGTTTCCCTAACGAGGAAGAAGGGTCGAGAGGTTACAGTCTGTCTGATTCTTAGCAGCAAGACACAAACACAAGCAGACCCACTTTGAACTGAAAAGTAGCTATGCCAATGTAGAAATTCACACACCAAAGCTCAGATTGTCAGTGTGGGGCTGTAATTGGGAAGTGCAGGCACTGTTTTTGTGCCAGAGAAACAACAGAAGTCAAGGAAACACTGAGTAGGTCATGTAAAGTAGTGCACATCTGTCAAGCTAGTACCCTGTGCCTTAGACTGGAGGTTAGCATCTCAACCTGTAGTTGCACCACAACAAAGCAACACATTACTTTTCCAAGATTATTTATGCCCCATTCTGTGTGGTATCTACAGTGTAATCTGCTTATCACTGATGTACAGCAGGCTGATGGAGCTGCTGTTGGGGGGTCTGTATGAGCCTCTGTGTGTGTGTGTGTGGGTGTGTGTGTGTGTGTGTGTGTGTGTGTGTGTGTGTGTGTGTGTGTTGGGGGGTGGTAATTTGCTGACTAACTCCATGTAGAAGACAACTATCAGTCCATGCATAGTAATCCATTATGCTGCAAAGGAGGAAGCTGTGGCGGACTGACACAAACAACCTTACAATCCTAATTCCCTTTTCAGCAGCCAGGTACCCTTACTAAGCACTCATGATTTTTCATGAGCTGATAAACGTCGTAAAGTTGGCCTGGTGGAACAAGATCTGAGAGGGATAAATAAGTAAGTGATGGGGGGACCAAGAGAGAGAGAGAGAGAGAGAGAGAGAATGCTAGGACCAGCGTGAATAAGACATGAATGACAAAGAACCTGGAATAAATCTCAGAGGCGGGTTTTAGGAGAGGCTGCCTAGAAGCTGTAAAGCTGAATAAAACATATGGTTTGAAGTAGGAAAGCACACTAATGCTCAAGCTCCTATGCTGCAGTGTCATGAGTTGATGACGCATAGAAACACACTAGCCAACTCACATCCAGTGGCATTCTCATCCATTATCCTTGCATGGTGGGTTTTTGTTGTTTTAGACAGATGTTGACAGTGATATATAACAGTATGCCACTACCGTAATATGGACATATGTAGTTTGTCAGACGTGCAACGTGAGTTTATTTAATCAAAAGAACAAACCAAGGGAAAAAGGAATGAAAGAAAATATTTGTGCTTAGGGGAGAGAGTATGACATGCTTGATTTCCACCCAGCGAAAGGCATTAGACCTGAACCAGGTTTACTCAGGTTCTCCCTCCCTCTCCCTCTCTCTCTGTTTTTTGCCTCAATCTTGCTTTTTCTTTCACTGCACCTTCGCTGTCCCTTCATCCGCCAGTCACGTTTAGTGCATTAGCAAGCAGTCTGGGGTGACGCATTACTGCGTGACACATCACACACTTTCTGCATTTATTTCAAGAAAACCATGGCCCTGTAGTGCCACATTCATCCGACAGCTCTTCCCTCATTCTGTCTTCTTCTCCCTCCCACTGAGCTCATCTAGCAAACTTTCAGTCTTCCCAAACTGTCGGAGATATCAAACTTCTTGCACCTCAGCTAGGTTTTACCTCCTCCCGTAGGACTGCACTTACAAAGACACAATCTGTCCAAAAAAAATTAATCTGTTGTAAACATCCCTATTCCTCACTGACACAGGTATGACAGCTGTCTTTACATTTGGATTTCTCGATTTGAACGTTTTTTCTTTGATTCAGAATTAAAATTTGAAAAAACTTTCGGGCTAGCTGCTTAATTAATCTACACCTTTTGGCCAAAATTATGTGGACACACAGATTTGGAAGCACACAATTGGAAGTCTTTTATTCGCACAGTGGCCGTCCCACCAGGAATCCACGATGTCACAATCACATCAAGTAATCCTCCTGCATTCTGGCCGACCTTGCAATTTAAAAAAATCACCATACATTTTAACCAACGATTTAACCAATATTAAACAACGAGTTTCACCAGCCATAGCAGTCCTCTGCGCAATCAATGCCAACGCCAACCTCGCCATACCGCACTTCCTTGTTTATTTATATGAAGACATCAAAATGCGAATTTAAATTCTCTTTGCTTCATCTGACAGAGCCAGTTGTGCAATTACAGTGGTCGGCTTCATGCATCCTTCTGTTCACTTCTGCTCTACAGGTCTTAAATTAAATCTTCCCCTGTTTCTTTCTTTTACCTGAAGAATTAAAATTGTTTATAGACATTTACCCATCACGTTTGCTTTCATAAATTTGATTTCTTTCATTAAATGCAATAGGACACAAAACGTGAAAAATAATTTTGTCACTCCTGCTCTGGTGAGGTAATCTTACAGTTTCATTACAATAAGCATTGCAACCATTAAGAAACAATGAAGCCTGATATAGACTAGATGATTTTGGGCTGATCCAGATGAAAGATGATATTTTGTTCTTTTTTTTATTAACTTGCATTGTAGCTTTCAGTTAAATACGTGTCATCATAGTACAGTCTACATACCTTTGTATATATCACCATACAGTATATATACCTGTCCTTAGGCTTAAGGGGACGTGTTCAGGCGCGACAATGCTCCTGCACACAAAGCAAGCATGAAGACATGGCTTGCTAAGTTTGCTATGGAAAAACTTGAGTGTCCTGCACAGAACACTGAACTGGAACACCAACAGCACACCAGGTCGTCTCGCCCAACATAACGCACCTGTGGCTGAATAACTAAAAATCTCCATACCCACACTGCAAAATGAAGTGGAAGAGTGGAGGTTATTATAATATCTGGACTAGGTTGTTCAATGAGGACATATGGGTGATGGTCGGGTGTCCACAGCCTCTAAAACTAACATAAAAGCATGATATAACAAGCAGGGGGCTGCAGTCTTGGGAGTCAGCACATTGTAACAACCAGTGAATTTTCAGCCATGGGAGAGCTTGCAGAAGAGATGGCTTTGTGCTTTCTGGTTTCTCAGCAACATCAAGAGAGAAAGAGCTCAAGGGAGAGGGAGAGAGAAGAGAGGCTGGTGAAGGAATGACTATTTATAGTTACTATAGTGTAAGTGATAAAAGGAACCGGCTTGTCTAATGGATGCTCCACAAAAGGTCACTCTAATTGGTTGAATGTGTCATTCATTAATAAATAAATAAAATAGAATTTTGATAGAGTGCAAATCATTGCGGAATAAGAGCAGTCAAGCACATGGGGACGTGTAGCTATCAGAAAACAATCCACCTCAGAGCGGGAACAGCAATTCTGTTTCAAGCCAGGTCCCATCACACCATGCTTTCCTATTTTCCTGTAACTGCATGCCTTGTCATGTTTTATTCCTGACTTATTATACTCCTCTTGAAGCTGAGAGGACAAGGAACACTCTTGTCTGTCCAATGTAAATGGAAACACTGTGTCTTAAAAATCTTTGTATATCACAATAGTTCTGCTGATAGATTTTCCACAGTCGTCTCTGGCATATTAACGTGGACTCATGTTGCTGCCTGTCCTTTTTAAGGTGGAAAAAACATCTTTAATTGTGACCTGATTTCTGCCTTCAGCATTCTGGTCATTTTAGTCCATTAGTGCTACCATCAATGCAAATAAAATTGTGATTTTTTTTTTTTTACAAAATTGCTTAGGCTGACACTTCCCATACTGAATGCACTATAAAATACTACATAACATGACAAATAACATATCAAATAAGAGCTTCACACTTGAATGCCCTTTTAAGCTGAACTAGCATCCACTTAACTGGTCAGAATGGGGCTAAATTATATAGCGTTGGCATCAAGTGGCTGAAAATTAATGGCCCTGTAATGTTGATAGAGCTAGAAAAGGCTTTTTTGTTGTCAGTAGCCTGCAGTAAATGTGTACATTTCTCACATTTTTCAGTCTCAGAAGTTGTGGGAAGTCTGGCTCTGATCCATCACCATCACTAAACCCCTAATGTTCTCGGTGGTGGTGGTGGTGGTGATGGCAAGCATTTCAGCATTGATTGTTCAAAAAAATAAAAAGTAAAAATAATTAAGTGAAGCTTCTTCACGGATGCATTCCACAAAAAGAAAAACTGTATTTATAGGATCTGGTATAACACAATCGGGGGTGGGGGGGTGGCACCAGTGTTGCTATAGCAAAAAGACACAGTTGAGGTCTTCATGGGCCAAGATTGGATTGCAGGAGAGAAAGTCAGCACACATACACGCGCAGGAAAACCTTTCATCTTCCTGAGAAAGTTGCAGAAAACTATCTGAGAGTATTAAATTGGAGAAATCCAGTGACTTTATAGCAGTTACTACTTGAGTTTCTGAAGGCAGAAGGACGGTGCAGAGACAGAGGTCGAAGCGAGGACAAGGAAAGGTGGACTGGTTGAAAAAGTGTCGTCTGCCTGACATGCAGGTTAAAGTGAGAAAAGGCAAGTGTGAGAAATGAGCAGTGCATGAGGACGGGGAGGATGCAATGAGTGCAATAGGGCAGATGAGAGATGATGATGCTCCAGAGGTGGTAGAGGCACAGAAGGAGACAGTGATGAAGTGGAAGGAGGACGAATAATAGATGAGGACGATAAAAGTGCATTAGAGTTGGGCTGTGTATGTGTGAGAGAGAGAGAAGTTGAAGACTTGGAGAGATGTAGTGGGTTGTACCATGTTACACAGGTGACAAGGATTGTCATTGCCTTTGTTTCCATTCTCTCACTACCAGCTTCTTCTCCTGGCACAATTCAAGTAGGGTTATGTCTATATCTAAATCACCATGAGAGCTGGCAGAGCTGCTAATCCCAGCTTTTTTCTTTAGATTGTGAAACTGTATGATATGCTCATTTCAAGGATTGCACCGTCATGTACTGAAAGCTGCAACCATAGAAACAATGTGGGACAACAGAAGCAGGAGCCGTTCAAACATGTACCAGTACCATATTTAGGCCAATAGTTAATATATGTAGTTAATTTCACTTTGTGCGGGTGTGGGTCTTGGTTATGATGAATTCCATGAAAATTGGGCAACAGGTGTTCACACTTAGCGATTTAGCATTGCCAGTCCACCTGCTGGTATGTTGGGGGACAGAAACCATGAAACTACTATTGAAGAACTCAGTATACACTTACCACTACATATCATCCATGGAGCCTGAGCAGGGGCACTCCTGTTGGTCTGCAGGGGCTTCAGACAGGGTTTTAGGAGGATCCACAGAATGTAATGACATACTCTGTGGTCCCCCTGTGGAACTTCTACAGAGCTTCCACAATGAAATAAAGAGTTTTCACAGAGGATTTAAAAAGGATCCGCAGACAAGGACTGTAAATATGAACATAGGTACGTTGACGTACAGATTAATGGCTAACAATCCTGGGTGGCAACCTGATGTCGGACGTAATAGTTTTTCACTTAACTGAATACCTTTTGAAAATGAAAATGTGTATCGCGTATGTCCTCGGCCCACTATTGTTATGCAGGCATTTAAACTGGAACCACGGATGATCCGCGGAGCTTCCATGAAGGATTTCAGCCGGATCCTCAGGGGATGCTGCCTCAGTGTCCCACCTAAGGGTACAATGTAGGGAAGGCTAATCTTCCCACAATCCGTACACACTCCCGCTCTCTGTGTATGGGCTACCGCTTCTTACGGATCTCATCTGCGGAAATATAAACTACCTGTCATGCGGCCTCTTTCTGTTGAATTCGTATCAGAAAGGAAAACAAAGCAGGGCTGAGGTCAGAGGGATCGTTTTTAAATTATTCATAAGCTACTCTTCCCCTGGCACTGTCTTCAACCACTGTTGCCCAGTATGAATTGTACACTGCCATCAAGGGCTTCTGTCACACTTTCAGATATGAAAGACATTATAGAAGAGCGAGAACAAATCTTTGATATGTCATTAATGTATTGTATCACTGAGTATACGTATTTTCATTCGCTCTTTCATCTGTCTGGAGAATTGTGTGTTTTTATATTAGACCATTTACTGTCATGAGGGGCATAAATGTTTCATCTTTAGAATTACCCCCTGGCTGATGCTTTAGCTGCTTTTTAAATTAAATTTTCTTTGCATAATTGATATGAACCATTTTGCGTGCACTCTGTAGTCTTTTAGTGCTGAGTAATTTGGGGCAAAGGCTTTCGATTCGCCTTTCAGTAATGCCTTCACAAGCTAATATCTTCCTCTATCTTTTTGTCTTTTGTTTGTCTGTCTGTATTATTTATTTCTGCAGAAACAGTTAGCTGTGCTGGGTGTGGTCGATGCATGGGACCAGAAAGTGGCAGATTTCTCAGGTTTTGGGAAAGGGAAGCTTCATCTGGACAATGTTCTGCATTGGGCGTCATTGGAACTGGCGCCTGAATCCGGTAGTAAGGACGGCATCGAAGAAGAACCTCATGTGGAAAAACCTAAACGTTTTTACGCAGATCATTCCTTCGTTATCCTGGTGAAGGATAACAGCACTGATGCTCTGCTGATGCTTGGTGCGCTGGATCTGGCACAGGGGGCTGCACTACATGATGAGCTATAAGATGAATGATGTATGGAAACTTTGTTAGAATATCTCTTCTGGTTTTAGTGACTGAATATGAGCCATCAAAGTCTGTGACAATCAAAAACATTTGTCCAGTGACACTGTACATAGATATTATTTTAATAAATATGGAATGTGATGAGTGAGTAATTATAGGTCCGATTTTACAGTACTGTAAGTGGGAAAAAAACAGAGAAGACATGATTAAGGGTTGGCAGAAGCTCATATTATTTCTAACACCTATCAAGCTCCATTAAATGTGCAAAGAAGAGCTAATGGAAGGTGTAAAACGATTTATTAGAGCCTAGAAAATCTAGGAGAACAATTTCACCCAGGCTGAACCTGGAACTCATTCCATTATTGTAACAAACGGGCTCACCATGAGTGCACACCAGGCGTTCACACACTGATGGCCCCCCTGAGAGATTAATCCTTTCACACTAGTGAAATATTCAGTGGATTGTTCTCAGATTCTCTTTGTGATAGTGTGTCACTTTTACTTATATTCAGCCTGGCATCCCGACACTTCTCCTTCCCTCATTTTAACTCTAAAAGATCTAACACAGTCAGCAAGGCAACGTGATCTTTTCTCCCAAATAACAGTACACAGCCTTTATCCAATCCAAAGGCAATGGGGTGCATTAACTTTCTCATCACACACACACACACACTAACTAAATGATCTGACAGTTGCACTGAACTCTGACACGGGATGGGTTCTCTCTCTCTCTCTCTTTCTCTCTGTCTCTACTTACATAGCCGTATAGACTAGAAGCTCCAGGGGGTCATGTTGTAAACTGGCATGCCGAATCCCACTCCAGGAGCAGTCCTCTGGGAGAAAGATTGCTCAACCGGGCTGTTATTGATGGGATCAGCTTAATACTAATGACGCTAATGACTCGAGACCACTGTCAACACCACCGGCAGACGATAAACCTTTAATCTTTTAATGCCTCCTCGGATCAATGGAGGCTGTGCCCTTGTGACACCGTTGTCCGTTTAGAGTGGTTAGGTATTGCATTTTAACATGCTTTTTCTGTTGTGTTATGCCTGTTAAACTGTTTTTTTCTTATAATTAAATCTGATCTGTCTTGTATAAAGTGGTGTATTTTGTGATGTACTGTATTTTTTCAGATATTATCAGTATAAAGTGACTCACAAGATAATGAGTAATGTTTTTTGATACCCGACCCCAAAAAAAGTTACACACTCTAATATTTTGTTGGACCGCCTTTTATCCTTGATGCCAGGGTGTAATCGCCATGGCATTGTTTTGACCAACTTAAGGAGCATCACAAGGTTTATTTTTGTTTTATACCTACATCTTGAATTGATGATGGGGAAAATCAAACCACTCCACAAAGTCTTCTCCAGCACAGAACTAAAAAACTTAACAAACCAATAGTGTTAAAGGGGCTCATTCACTTTCCAGACATATTAAATAAACATGAAATACAGTGTTATCTGTTGGAAATAGGATCAGCTGCAGTGTCTTTCTGAAACCAATTGGCTCTCCCTCCTGTACACAAGTGACACCTGCACCAGGTACGAAGGTATCAGTAATCATTGCCTCTTTTAAAATTTCTCTTAAAACTGTGCCTTCTTTTGTTTTTTAACATTTGATCTCAGACTTTTCCACTGTCTACGAATCTGTGCTGCAATGCCAAGTTATTGTACATGCGCAAGATCGATCCATTCTTCTTGTTATATTAAACAGACATGGAACCAAAACAGTGTTCAGTAAAACTGGTGAATAAAAGATACTAAGCCTGTGAACTGGGGTGGTTTCGAGTTTTTAAGCCCAAATTAACTGATAATGGAAGATATAACAAATACACTTCACCTATTTATTCACCTAATACTGAGCACATTTAAGGTCAGGACACTGTGGTACCAGTTCATATGTGAACATGATTCCTCATGCCTGAATTACTCGTTCACTATTTCAACCCCAATTTTCCTTCAGGGAAGGAACATGTCCATTGACGGGAAAACCTGCTCATTCAAGTTGTCAGCTGACTTCATTTTATTGACATAATGTTGCTGAGCCTCGCCCTAAACAACCGAAGGAGCAGTGCCATGGGCGATTACACGCTGTATTCAAGGTTAAAGGCATAACAAAACCAAAAATTTGCGTATTACTTTTTTGGCAGGGCAGGTGTAATTATGTCATCAGGAATCATGAAATATATTTATTTATTTATTATTTACAGCTATCCCAAACGCTTAGTGTTAGTAGGGTTGTGTGGAAGCTGGTGCCTATGACACCGGGCAAAGACAGAATACAGCCTGAACAGCTCACCGGACCACCATAGGGCAAGATACACACATCAATTCACACTCACACCTAGGAACAAATTAGCCTAATGTGCATGTCTTTGGACTGTGGAAGGAAACCGGCGTACCTGGAGGAAACCCATGCAAGCGCGGGGAGAACCTGCAGATTCCACATAGAAACCCAGGACCTTCTTGTTGGGAGGTGGAGGTGTAACAACTGCTGTACGATACTGTAGATCCAAAAGTACCCTTCGCTTCAATAAACAGGTGGGCTGGAGTCAAATAAGAGGCCGTGATGCTAAATCTGGTGAAATCTAATTTTTAAAAGGGAATTAGAAGCACCCTTAGGACTTTATCAATCTTAAAACTATTTGTTAATTTTTAGTTAAAATTCCTTTCAGAGGAAATGGTTTCTTCATCTGGATGTCCACATGCATTGAAATGACATTCTGAAGGTTCTAAAAGTGTTTGTTCCTTTTGGATAATGCTTTCTTCTAAAAGTATTAATGTGTTATACATTTGCCCACGTCTCAGGAAGATTAAAGATTCGGCCTGAAAGTAAGCCTGCTCCCCTCACCTAGCTACAACATCCCTGAGATCGCTGTTAAGCATCCTGCAGCAGTTCCCCAAACTAAATATGTACCAAGTCATTTTGCATGGTGAACATTTGCCTTAACAAATGTACAATTCATTTGTTTAGGCAAAGAGCAGCCATTTGGTTGTAGTTAGAACGTCAAGAAAAAGCATACAGTGTATGGACAAGGTATAAGAGCAGAGAGCTCCTGGGTGCAGGTGTGTGTGTGTTGTGTTGTGTTGTTGTGTTTGGGGGTGGAGGAATGAGGCAAAACACATTTGGGGGCTTATTCGAAGAGCCTGGGGCTGCTCGGTGAGCTTGCATCAGTTCTGCTCATTTCTGCATTAGCACCCTCGCTGACTCACCTTCCTATTCTATCCAAATCACACAGAGCCCTTCGCCCCCTCCTGCTACACACACATACACACACACACAGATACACCTACAATCAAATCTAGCCTCTTCCGCCTACTACTGCTCTGACTGATGTTACTTGATTCTATCCTAGTGCCAATAATAATTATCTTCACAGAACAACCCAACTCTCACCTTCAGCAACAACTAGTCGTGACTACTATTTAAATAACTGTTTAGCCTAATATATTTCATATACAAATATAACTCAAGCTGAACCTGCACATTTACATGCAGATGTCAACATTAGTATTGTAGTTGCCTGATGTCAGTGTGCTATGCATGAAATAATGTCTGACTGATAATAATAATAATGGGCAGTTCAGTTGGTCCTGCGATGGACTGGCGAGCTGTTCAGCAAATGAATGAAACAATGAATGAGCAAAACAACAATATAAACAAATATATACCAACATCCAATTTACAGCAAGAAGGTCCTGGGCTCTGCCGTTTCTGTGTGGAGGTTGCATTTTCTCCCCGTGCTTGCTCAGGGTACGCCGGTTTTGTTCCACAGTACAAAGACATGCACATTAGGCACATTAGGGGTGAGTATGAATGGTTGTATGTGTGTTGCCCTACAATGGTCCGGCAACCTGTTCAGGCTGAGATAGGCATCAGATTCCCCATGATCCTAGTAAGACTAAGCAGTTTGGCAAATGAGTGAGTGAATGAGAGTATTAGGCTACCATAAATAAATACATTTCCTGATTCTTGATAACATAATTACACTGCCCTGCCAGTTTCCTCCCGCAGTCTAAATACATACGCATACTAACTGGCTAACTGGCTGTTTCAAATCGCCCCTAGGTGTGAGTGTGATTGTGAATGGTTGTATGTATGTTGTCTTTAAGATGGTCTGGCAAGCTGTTTAAGGTGTACCCCAACCTTTGCCCAGTGTTGGCTGAGATAGGCTTCAGCCTTCCCGCTACTCTAGTAGGATCAAGCTGTTTGGCAAGTAAGTTAGTTGAGTAAGTGACTGTTAAAACCTTTAAGCGTCCTACATACCTATTTTGATATCTTAACATTTCAGCCTGTCATTTTAAGCACTACTCTATTCTCAGTTTTTAAAAACCAGACTACAAATGTTGGAAATGTACCAGACAGCTGACCCTTGAGAATATTCCATCTTGCTCTCCTTCACATTTTTAGTGTAAGTACCACTGCAGTGACACACTGGATGCAATTTGCCATGTTTTTTTTTTTTTTTTGCCTCAGTAAGGTGCAGAGCAGAACTCTCAACAGCTGGCCTTCCTGAGAGCAGAGTTCATGACCATAGTCCAAAATCTTTTATTGAAAAAGGGAGATTAAACATTAAATCTTAATCCTGGGGTAGAGTAGTCTCGGATAATGTCATACACACTCAGCCACCACCCCTTTATGCATGAATCTTCCTTAATTACACACACACACACACACACACACACACACACACACACACACACACACACACACACACACACACACACAAACACA
>JBCNYG010000010.1:13895633-13910162 GCA_039654305.1 Porochilus rendahli | reverse complement strand
CCAACTTCCAAAAATACTCAGCTTTGATATTTATGAGTCTTTTGGGTTCATCAAGAACATAGTTGTTTTTCAATAATCAAAAAACTAATCCTCAAAAATACAACTTGCCTAATAATTCTGCACTCCCTGTATATGATATTGGCATTTAGGCACAAATCTCACCATATACACATACAGTAGAGGCACATTGCCTTGACTTGTCCTTGACTCAGTGATAATCGACGTGTCAGGAGGAATCAACCACTTTATATACTGAAATGTACACAATTTATCATGTTATTGTATTAGTATTTTACCATTAGTGTATAGTCACCTCTAACTATTAATCATTGTGTTTTTTTAAGTTTAGAATGGACCCTTTTTATCTCTCTAGGGTGCTGGTCTTCTGTTAAGGCACCACTATGTTGCTATAGTAGCCCAGAGTGGCCAAATCAAAAACCATCTAGAGAGTACATTTTGCATTTTTAAACGTGGAAGACTGATGGGTGTTTCTGTGTGGAGTTTGCATGTTTTATCTGGGCTTGGATGGGTTTCCTCTAGGTACTCTCCAACAGTCCAAAGGCGTACGGATTAGGCTAATTGAATATTCGTGATTGCCCTTAGGTGTGAGCATGGCTGTTTGTGTGTTTGTTGGCCCTGTGATGGTCTGGTGAGCTGTTCAGGGTGTAAACCACCTTTACTGGAGTCACCTGGAATGGGCTTCAGACTCCCCTGAGCAACACAGGAGTGACTTGTGCACAAATGTAACCCAAGTGGCAGATTTATATATTTTTAATCAGAGATCTTTGAAATAAACTTTTAGAAACTAAAATTGTTGTATACACTCTTTAGTCTCTAGCAAGCAAACAGGGTAAATTGGAGACAACATGAAATGTGTGTTTACTGTTTGAGTTGACTATAGCTCTCACTTGCTTCAAGCAGCTTGGTTTTTTGACATGTGAGGCAGTAGTTGATCAATTGTGTTTGATCAGCATGTATTTAAAAAGTAGCATGATTTCACAGACTCGCTTGCTGATTAGAGGGTGCTATTAATTTCATGAAAAAAAAGTTAATGACAGGAAAATACTAAGTAGTTGATGTTAGCCAGTATGGGCTTTGCAAGGTTCAGGATTATTTTAAACAGTAGACGACATTTTAAGTTGTTGTAAATCCATAAAATGACAATTTCTTATGAAAATAGTCATAATGTCAACATCACCACCAGCAGTGATATGTTTCATCTCAGTACAGTCATATCTTTTAGTTTACAACTCAAAAAAAAAGCAATGTGTGCAGTAGCTCTTTAATCCCTACATGCATAGACACAATCCTACAACAAGCGACTATAATAAAGGTCAAAGCAATCCGTTTGCAATGAAGATGACATGTGGTGAATGTGGTATTTATCTGGAATTTCAAATTACTTTTATATCAACCTTAAATAAAGACTGTTTGGGTAAATTAAATTCCAGAAGAAAACATGTGGTGATTATTTAAAAAAAGGTAAAGTCTGTTGGGCTTTTACACCTGAGCCAAGTGGCTCATCAGGCTGGAGCTTATCCCCAGTTTCTGTAGCATGAAGCGACTATAACTTCAACTCTTCCTGGATGGGACCCTAGACCATCCAAGTTTCCTTCCCAGTATTTTTACTGGTACCCATTTATACTGCTGGGTGAACAGAGGTTAAGACTGTGTTGAGACCTTTCCCAGGGGTCTTAGCAAAGGTCTAATGGGTATTCGAACCCACGACCTCCCGACCACGAGCCCAGCACCCTAACCACTACATCACTGGCCCCATGGTGATTATTTAGAAATGACCAATAAATTCATTGATTTGGTAAAAATTACAGTAAGCGAAAAATATCAATTTTTTTGGAACAAACCAACGACAGATAGTACAGTTACATGCCAGAACACTGGTGTTGAGATCACTAAGCAGATATAGCTAGCAAGTAGAAGTCAGTGTGATACACAATTGTCTTGCTTTTTTATTTCTTGACTGCTGAGTCTTACTCTTGCTGTGTGGTAGCATTGATCAGTCAATTAACATGATGTAGTGAGAGCAATATAAAGTTACTGCGAGCTTTCAGAAGCATTGCATTTCAAAGCCTTTGTGGCTTATATTGGCAATACTTTGTCTACAATAATCCTCCACTGTCAACAATGTTAGTTTTGTCACTCGGGTACTTGCTTCATCTCAGCCTGAGACTCTGAGCTTCACAGACTCATATTAATGTTATTGATCAATGTCAGCTTCTCCGCCTCTCAATTCTGATCTAAGGGGAGTTTGACTTTCTGCCTTCAGCAGCTTATAGACTTATAGTAAATGTTTTTTTCATTACAGTCTTTGTCTCTTTCCCTACCTTGAGCTTTGACTGCAATAACTTGTCTGCTTTATTACATACAGTTTTCAAAAAATGTGACAACTGGCAAACTGAATCAAAGCCCCAATAATCAAAATGATGCTACTATTGTTGACAACTGAATGTAGAAATGGAGGCGGTGACTTTGTGACATCATTTGAACCAGATATTTCTCTTCTGTGTTCTCTGCTGGTGTTTGTACTTTTGCTACTTATGTAAGAATTTCAGAGTGCTCTCAGTGTATGCCAAACCCAAGAGCCCTCAAGCCTGCTCTAAAATGTATCTCCATTTAAAGCTTCAAAGGTTAGTACATATCTTTCGATATAATATTTGCTGCTCAATAAGCTGCAATTATTTTTTATGATTAATTAATTTGCAGTACTCTCAAACCAATCAGATCGTACAGGAATAATTTACTAATAACTACAGGAATAATGAAAAAATATCAACAATTTACCATTCTGGTAAGGGTTTTGGTTATACTATGTAAGGAAGAGCATTGTATACTCCAAATGAAGTCTTAGTGATGAATTAATTTCATAAAAATCTATAAATCCATAAAATCAATTCAAATCTTAATTTTGAAAAATCCCCTTCAAGCCTGCCAGCTTGTTCATGGAATTTAATTAATTATATATTTTTTTATTCAATCATATTTTGAAAACCTTATCCATACTAGGGTCATCAGCAGGCTGGAGCCTATCACAGCCATTTCTGGGAGAATGCAGGGTATGAACAGCTGGCTGAACAGCTCGCCAAACCATTGCTGGGCCTTAATTAATCATTCTTTACTATAAAAGTAACTAAGGATGGGTGAAATGGCAAAAATATCATATTATTATTTTCAGCATCTTCTACAGTACATCATGCAAACTGTGTAAACTGTTGGTTTTGCTCAAAACTTTATACACTGAAATATTGGTCCTTTTTCTTCTTGGATAAACTGAGAATTTTTATCATTTTATATAAATATAACCACTCAGAAATAACCAAGTATGTTTTGTCCATTGATTGAAACTGAGTTCTCACTGACTATAATAAGTACTACCTAATAAAATACTGACTTGAGTGATGAAAATTGGTGAAGTATCATTGAAAAAGAATTTAACTAATATAAAAAATATGACTTGTGTATGATGTCCTTGGTTTGAACAGCGACATTTATCTCTTTATAGCTGATTCAGATACATCTCACACAGTACGCTCATCTTCTAGCATATCAAAACACTCCAGCAAAGAGATGAGACCTTCTCCACCAGCCCCAGACAAGTCTGTCCTGGAGGGTTCAGACACACAGCCTGCAGGTGAGAGAATAAAGATTATCATGGGTTTCTGCAGGTCACAGGGATTTATAACTCCACTGCACTGTGAGTGACTGATTAAATGTCAATGTCTATTTTATCCCTCTTCTCTTTTTAAGTTTTCCTTCCTGTACTAATAATCAGATTCTATATTGTTTCGCATACGGTGCTGAAGTTTTGTGTTTTTGGACCAACTATCATGCTATTTTTGCATATTTTCTAGAAGAACGTGGAATTTTTGCTGTATCGTCTAACACTGTTGCATTATTCATTACCCTAAACATATCTGTTCATGCAATCATACAATGCAATGCCACAGCATGACTCATTCCACGTGTGTGTATTCTGTGTGTGCGCGGTGCGTGTGTGTGTTAGTGGGGGATCTTAACGAAGAGACGATTTCACCAGAGTCAGAGGAAGAGGCTGCACATGCCAAAGACCTGGTAATTCACTTATTTATGCTAAATTAGAGGCTTTTAAACACAGTCACTGATGAATTACCTCACACTCATTGTGATTCTTATCTGATTGTAATCTGCAATTCACAATTTCTCTTGCCTGAGGCTTTCAAGCCTGACATCCTTGCATACTAATCAGCGCTTTTTTATTTGTGTTACTAAGGCTTTCTGGTGATGTGAGAGAATTGTTGATTCATTCCCTCACAAACACTGTAGCCTATAAGGCTCTGCTGGACCATCTTCATTTACTATGCCTCATTGATCACACAAATTCAGCAAATGCTCACAAGCCGGCCAATGAAAATATCACTTTTCTCCCACCAGCTGCTCTCAGTCAGAGTCGAAATAGGAAAATCCATTGTGGAATTGTAATCTATGTGAGCAGTACTCCTTTTATCATTCAAACTGGAAAAATAACTTCTGCTTACTACACTGCCTCAGGAATGCCTGAGGAGCAGAAGAAGAAGGAGGAGAAGAAAAACCTAGAATACGTGCGTGATCGGGAGGGAATGGGTCAGTGAACCTCCTGCAACTCTGTCCTTGGCATCATTGACATTAATAGAATTAATTATAGCCCTCTGGCTGGTAAAAGAGCAATGGCATTTGCATGAAGTGATCCTGCAGTCCCTGCTGGGAGACCCTGTAGAAGTGGCAGCTGGCAACCAGAGAGAACTGGATTACATTATACTGCCATTCATCTATGCTGCACACTCCTAGACAAAGATCAATATGTTCATCGAAGTATGGTTCTTGTTATGTTTTTAACAATAATATGTAAGTCTGAAGAAACTGATGCAACATACATATGCAGTATGTGTAGTACATATATAAGTGCAACTTCTGTCATTAGCAGCACATTGTATCCAAAGTGTTTTATTGGGTATTACTAAATAACTTGCAAAACCAACAAGGTTTGTATTTAGTGAATGAACTAGACACATTTTTCTTTATAAATATGTTCTCAGTGAAGTCTCTTTTCTCAATGATCCTTTGTAGAGAGAGCTATTAAAAAGGCGAGTGGTCTTGACAGGAGTATATGAGGCTTCCTGGACAGACGAAAACAATAGAGCCTTGGACAAGTTCATCGCAGATGCTGCAATCAAGCTTCTTGTTATCTATCTTGACCCTTTCTCTGGTCTGTGTGTGCAGTACACCATGCCAAGCCAGGTATTGCCAGTTCTATTCTAGGATGTAGTGACATTTGGTGTTGGAGCAGGGCAGCAGTCGTACATCACCACTGACTGATGATACTCCAAATTATTCATGACTTGAAAAATCAGTTTTGTGTGTCTACGTGTTTTTTTTTTTCCTGCTCAATCTGACAAATGATTTTATGTAATGTTGAATATGCAGTATTTCTTCCACTATGTTCATTCCAGCGCACCTGGCATTTTAGTTTTTAAAGCTGTCACTCGTTAGTGTTTTCAGAATTCTGGTTTCCCATTAGAAGTAGGAAATATGAAAAATTACCTGTTTTATTTCTCTCTGCTACATCTTTCTCTTCCTCACACACAGGTGGTGGAGCAGCTGGCCTACTTCATACGCAAGGAGGGCTCCATGATTATGGAGGAGACTTTTGAGAGCTGTGTGCAGTTCGGCACAACGCGGGGAGGGGGTATAGAGAGCCTGCTGAGGCTAATGAATGGGATTCATGCACCATCGGTCACTCACAGTACAGACTGGCCAGAGAGCATCAGGAACAATTATTTAGCTCACATGCATCGCTTCATCACCTATCTCAAAGGTACATGACACGACACAAGAAACAGCACTCTTTGTCTGGATGTACCTCTGAGGATATTTCCAGCAGTGTATCAACTAGCAGCGTATCACACATGTTACACTGGTGACTATTAACAGCAAGTTTATAGCAGAGCTCCCGAGTGTAGCCCCATATTTTTAGAATATGGCTTGGATGGTTGTTCCGTGTTCGTCTGGTATCCATACGTGCCCAACACAGGAAACCCAGTACGGTTGCCGTGTTGCTAAGTTGATGCAGTTATGTATCCCTGACGTGCATGGTGACCGGCAGCAATTAAAAAAAAAAACAAAAACAAAAAAAAACATTTACATAAAATAGAAAATGTTTGTATAGCACTTTTTACATTGCCATTGTTGCGAAGCAGCTTTACATAGTAAAAACTAATTTGGAAGACAATTTAAATATTTTCCAACAAACCCTACACAACCCACATGACAAAGACTGTGGTGAAATTGTTAAGGAAAAGCTCACTCAGTTGTAACTGAAACCCAAAAAACAGGCTCATAGACAACTGCTAAGACTCACACAGAATAAAAAAAGTCACAGTCTAACTCAGGTAGGCAGACAGACTTGCAGGTAAGTAAGTGTTTGTTAAGCAAAAGCCAGAATCAGAAACTTGACACAACATGAACTTTTTAAACAGATACTTTAACAAGACAGGTGAAACATTTAAAGTGGAAATTAGCCAATGAAAGGAAAGGTGCTGAAAAGCAAACCTAGGCTCTGACTCCTTTTGTATCTATAGAGACCTCTATTGGCAGTGACTAAATCTGTATTACATTTTGATTAATGTGGAAACAAATGCTATGGGATGTATCTATCTGACATGTGAAAGCATCAACCACAGAAGGGTTTTGTTTGTTGTTTAGGGTGTAGTAAGACTATTGAGGATTGACACATTCTTTTTGGTATTTGTTTATAAAATTACTTATTAATTCTATTGATATGCTTCCACCCTGATGTCAACCATTGTGTTTAAAAAAAGTGCAAATAGAAAAACATAACTCCATAATGCTAAACTGATATGCAGCAGCATTGTCTTCACTGATTTAAATGATCTTCATGGAGGGGAAAACCCCACCCATATTTTATTGTTCACTCATTTATTTCTCCCCTGAATAGTCAGGAGTTGGACTGCAGTACATTGATCTTTCTCTTACCTCCCACTGACTTTACTGGACCTTTGAAATTGCTCTTCACATCGCAGTCAGAGGGCTACTCTTATCTCACTTGCCAGGGTACAAGGCTAATAATCATATTTCAACTTTCAGACAGTTGAAATCAGATTCCTTTTGTGTATGTTGAGCTTAATCATTATGTTCAAGAAAGGTCCAGAGGTAGCTTTCTTACACTAAGCTGCTTTATGCACCTTTATGCACGACCAAGACTCCGTGCTCTACCAACCATTTACAGGTAATCACCCGACAAGTTCCCATGTGATGGTTCAATGATCAGACCAATCATACCAATCAGCACACCCACGTCACCTTTTACACAGCCTAAGTAAACACAAATCACAGCCCCACCAATCAGGCGCTATTCTTACCTGGGCAAAAAGTAGCGCTGCACTGCACCATGCCTAATCAGAAAGCCATTTCCTACATTTTTGCTACCCTCCCAAATCTCAGTTTTTCTCCCTTAAATGCACATTTCTGCAGATCATGCTCATGTCAATATACTCGTTGTCCAAGTAACACATTTCAAGGCTACAGAAATGTTTTGAAGCGAAGAGGGCAGCCAAATCAACCCAAGAGGATAAACATTGTGCAGGGAGTCTCTTTGATTTTTGTTTTAACTTGTTAAAGCAATAACAGTGAAGTCATAAAGTGGACTCTGACGACTGCTGGTGATATATTCAGAATGTTAAGCGCAGTAGTAAAAGTGATTTGGTTTGAAAGCATGTGGTCGATATAGGCCCAAAGGTGTATTTATTTTACTCATCATGCCTGATCCAAAAATAACTCTATAGCATCATTCACTATTCTGAAGTAATCCGTTACATTTGAAAGTATTTAGAGAAACGCATAGTGCATAAAAAGACACTGTAAATCCACTCCTACACAAAGAAGGAACCCCACATTCTGCTGTTATTCATAACTCTTATTCAGGCTTTAGATATACACACCTCCTACATATGTGTCTTTCTCCTCGCCTGGTGAATGGACTGATTCACCTATCTCTCTGCTCCATGTTTTCTTATTATTTCCCCCTCTTGTTTTTCATTTGCCTTTGTTCTCTTTGTAACGGCCAATCGAATTCTGCCATTGTGTCCCTCTGCCCCGCCCTTATTTATTTTCCTGTTCATAACCACCTTTGCAGAATGAGCCGGCAGTACTCATAGTCGGAGTATTATTACAGCCTTGTTACGTTAATCTTTCTCATCTCTGAATATGAGTACATTTTGTGTTTCCTGTTCTCTGTTCTCTCTTGTATTCTCTGTCTCTCTTGCCTTGTTATTTTGCTTTACTTAATTGATATTCATATTCCTCATTTATCTATACCTTTTAATCATGTTTTTCTATATCATTTCATGCTCAGGAGGATTCCATTCTGAGTCTCTGGAAGGCTAATAGATCCAGCTTTCTAAAACGGTTCTTTTCTGAATGGTAAACCCTGCAATAAGATTCTCTAATGGACAGTTCATGGAATCCTGAAGGGAATCTTTTATATGTTTAAGTGGTATAGGTGGTAATGTTAAGACATAGAAGGGGATTGCTGTGAAAGAAGTGATGAGTCCTGAGAGCTGAAAATAGAAAAAGTAAAGTCAGGCACGATAAGCCGTTATGAAAGCATATGCATGCCACTCAAATAAAAATAACCTCTTCTATCTTATTTTTTCACATCATTACAGTTCCCCTGGCTGCAAACCTTATGTAACATTAAATTGATTTGCTCAGTAATATGGTAAATGATGAGGTGTAATATGAATGGTAATGTGATAATGTGCAGCATTATTGGGCTGTATTGTACTGTGTTATTGCGCAGAGCTGTGTGTGCTCTCTTGGAGCCCATAAACTCTTTTACACTCATCAATTACTGGGAAGTGATGCACATTTGAGTCCTTTTTTGGTTTAGGCATCCTTGTAGTTCCTGATAAAACACATTTATCTTCTGTTATGGCTTTAATTCATCAAATTCAATTATTTTGTTGTTGTCTTTTATTATTTGCTGCTGTTCATAGATGCAAGGTCTAGGCTTGTGGGGAAAACAGTGCTTTATATCCCTCTGGAAGCCCTAGAGCACAGCCCAGAGGTGGCTGCCAGAGACAAAGAGCTGGTGAAGAGGCTGGAGGGTAAGGACCTAGAAGGGGCATGCAAGGGAAGGACATATATATCTTATATCTTATCATATATATATATATATATATATATATATATATAAGAATAATCTTTCCCATAATTGTCCCCCTTTTGCTTCATGGCTTGTGCTTGTCAGAGGTCATGATCCACTGGACACGTCAGATAAGGGAGGTGCTGAACACACAGGTGGCTATGGATACAGGAGACAGCTCTGGTCTTCTGGATGAGATCACCTTTTGGATGAACCGCTGTGATGATATATCTGGAATCAGCCAGCAGCTTCAGAAACCAGGAGTTTGTCATATCCAGGCTATAATGGAGCTCTCTGAGTCCACTTATGTGCAGCCCTTCTGCAACCTAGCCAAAGAAATTCAGGTGCTGAATCATTTTGTGTTTGTTCATGTTGAAAATGTGTATGTGTGTGTGAGACAAATTTCTAGGCATCTCCAGTATAACTTTGGAAGCAGGTATTATGTCTTGTGCAATTCTGCCGGTTTAATTCCCTATAGGCAGGTATTTTGTTGCTTACGTTAATAATAAATACGTTTTTTTTTTTTTCTGGTAATAGATCAGGTATTAAAGGGCAGCTCCTAGCTAGAGTTTTAAACCCCTAGCTTAATGCAGCATTGAGCCTCAGAGCTCTAGCAAGTACAGCCATTTCATAAACTCTCCAAAGGCCAAGGAAAATCAATATTGTCAGACTAAAATAATGAGACATTCAAAGCTGATTGACCCTGCATTCCGTGTAATTGCTGCTCTTAATGTTAGAGCTGTAGGGAGAGAGTCAGCAGTATGCTGGATCACAGCTCTGTGACGGTAGATAAGCTAGGGGTGTCCAAAATACTCTTGTGAATGGGAGCACTCAATTTAAATTAAGTATTGAACCGGGTGTAGTTGAGGCAATAGGAGGCAAAGGACTAGGTGCAGTGAATTTTGGGAGTTGTCAAGCTAGTTATGTTGAATAGTGTTAACTGAACCAAATCAATTGTGACGTTAAATCAAATTAAATTAAGCTAGGCTGAGGTGGTTTCCGCTGAATACAATATAGGTGTCTATTGTTGATGTTTGAAATTGATTCAAACTATAACTGATTTCTCCTTTCCGGCAGGATGACCTTCTACAGGCCCAGTCTAACTTGTCTTTCCTCTCCCTGCTGAGGGAGCCATGTGAGGAACTCACTCAGCTCAAACCTCGGCAGATAGCACACAAGCTGGGTCATATCCTTAACCTTATCCGTTTCATCTGGATAAACTCTCCCCACTACAACACTCCTGCAAGGATCACTGCACTCTTAATAAAGGTATTCTAAGGCCTTCTTCACTCACCATTGGTGTCTCCCTGCTGTAGCTTCTTAGGTCTCTTCAAGCCATCCTCAGAAATTTTCATCCAGCCATGGAAAACGGCCACTTACCTTTCCCACATCAGCTCAGCTACAATATCTGCCTAAAAACACACGGCCTGCGCAGTCATCAGGACCCCTCTCTTTCTTTCCCCCTCACATTTTTCGGTTCTTAGCACTTCAAAGCCTACTGAGCTTTGGGCCTCTGCTGAATAGATAAGCCATCAGCTGTGGCCCTGTAGCTCATGTAGAAACATGTGCTTTAGATCATTGGGTGAGTGCCCTGCTTTTGTGTGGTACAGGCTTTCCAACACCATTTGCTCACAGCTTTGCTCGCTTTTCATTTCCTTCTTCCCTTCCTCAAGAGCGAAGGGAAAAACGTTTAACCTCTCATAATTACACTCTGACCCTTCTTGAGTTGGAATCACATGCTCTTTTTGCTGTTGCATTTCTCCTTTTTTTCCTCCTTTTATTTCTTTTCACTTCTTTGATAATATATCAAGGCAGGGTGGTCTGCCATAAAAACATTCAGTCTAATTGTTTCCTTATGAGCAATAGAAGTTGCTTCTGTGTAATGCCCATGTTAAGCCCATAGCCTCCTGCTATCCTGTATGTAGAAAACCTAATCGCATGCATAGATGCTTCGGAAATGTCTGATTACTTGTAAATCTTACCATAGAACTAAAAATGCGTTCTTGCAACAAAACAAAAAATTTATCCCCTGCGTGGTCAACATCACACTTAGTATACTCATTACTAAATTTGATTCTTGTTACATGAAAATCAGTTGACAGGTCATGGAGACCTAGTTTTTACAAGGTTAATAGGCATACCTGGTATAAATAACAAACAATCCTGTTTACATATTTTTCTTTTTTACATGACCATGTGCATATTTCATATGGTCTCTGTGACCTTGAAATCAGGTCAAGGTGATCCGGTTTCAAAGCTTGAAGACCTTGACTCTCAGTATAACAGGTACACTATCTAGAGTCTTAACAGACATTTTTGATTAATTGCCCTCTGTGACCTTGAAAAATAAGTCAAGGTGACCCAGGAGATTCAATTAAGAACGATGTTGTGATGTCAGTTGTAATGTATTGTATATCGGCTACTGCAGGAAGTCCTTCCAACCTTTTACAACTATGGGGGATCATCATGTAAATTTTTTGTATTCACATTTTGATTATTGATCATGTCCTATATAATCTCAGCCTCAGATGCTTTGCTCCAGGCTGTTTGATGTTTAATTTAAATTAAGCTGGCATAATGTTCAGAATTTCCTGGACGGTCTACACCTTCATGTACAATGCACAGGTTAGTCAACCTGACCGGAAAATGTATTGTTTTTAGAGCAAGCAAGAGTCAATTGAAAACGATTGAAAAATATTTTTTTTAAAGAAGTGATCAAGAAACTCTGACATGCAGGTTGTTGCAGACAGTGTCAGTCCAGGGTTTGTTTTTGTCCTAACACCTTTTTAAATCTGTGGTTGTTGTGTCTTCTGGTACTTGTCAGGTCTCTATGACTACGTGGTTTGATACAAGTAAATGTTAACCGGGTTTGATCATTAAACTCAAACTAGTTCATATTCCTAATGACATCACTCACTCATTCACACACTTATTTGCTGCACCCCTTGATCCTATTATGGTTGTAGGGAGGCTGGGTTGCAGGGAGCCCATCTCAGCCAGCACTGGGCGAAGGCGGGGTACACCCTGAACAGCTCACCAGACCCTCACAACTGCAACATACATACAAGGGGCAATTTGGAAAAGCCAGTTAGCCTAATGCGCATGTCCTTGGACTGTGGGAGGAAACCAGAGTACCAGGAGGAAACCCAGACAAGCACAGGGAGAACATGCAAACTCCACACCCAGGATCTTCTTGCTGTAAAGTGGATGTACTAATCACTATGACACCATGGTGCCCCTAGTGACATCAGTCTTAACTTAAACATTTTCCCCTCAAGATATGGTTTAAAATCATGAAATATTTTAGTGACCTTCAGTAAAGTGTAATTTTGTAGTATTTGTTTCTAAACTGCTACTTGAATTATGCTTTTGAAGCAGTCTTGTTTCATTGCAACTTCATTTTCAAGTATTCTTGCTGGAAAATTGAATACCTGTTAAGCAGAATGAATGATGCCAGCGACAGATATAAGCACCCTCCTTGGAGATCTTGAATTGTTATTGTCTGAAATAATAGTGCAATTTTTCCCAAGGTTTTTTCCTCACAGTGGCATGAATGCACTTAAAGTACACAGCCATCTTCAAGGCTCCATCGATGCTCATTGGCCTGGATCTTTCTACCTGGTTCACCAATAAAGTAAATTGTCCTTGTATGCTGATTTTGGACTGGACTTCTACATATGACACCTTTAATCATTGTATGAGAACAACAAATCTTATGATAGATCAGCATACAAGGGCAATATCTGCCAACGTGCCGGCCCATATACGCCACACTGCTTTTAATGTTTTTATTGGCTGTGTGCACTTGTGTGTTAGCAGTGGTGTGTTTAATGAAACTGAAACGGCCCCCGTTATTTCTGCATCGGCCCAGTGAGATTTAAACTATTCTTTGGTTCAGAGCAAGCAGATAGAAAAAAGTAATGTAAGGAAATTCTGATTTGATTGTGAACAAAAGAAAGAATAGTGTAAGGAGAATTATATTATTATTATTATTATTATTATTATCATTATTATTATTGTTCACTCCCCTGCACACATTTCCAGATAATTGTTTCTAATCAGTGTGTGTGTGTGTGTGTGTGTGTGTGTGTGTGTGTGTGTGTGTGTGTGTATGTGTTCATTTCCTCTGCATTTGCTCAGGGCTTTAGCAGCTCTTGTTTATCTTTTGTTTGTTTTTCCCTTATTTTTTTTATGCTTGCCCTAATTTGCTAACGTTCTGCTTCGCTGATTGTTTGATTGTTGAAACATACATACAAATGTCTCTTTATGTAGAATATTCATACAGTATATGGTAGATCATAAACTCAACTAAAACATTATTTTCTTCTACACTTATGCGGCAAATATACTTCTACTATATTTAAGTTATAGTGAGAGCCTGGTCTAAGGTTAGGGAATTAACTCACCTGTTCCGAGCCAAAGGATACTAAAGATCAATCAAATTCTACCATGCTGTGGCAGATTTCCTATAATAAGAGCAGCAGCCCAGATCCTGTACTATTGTCCTGTAATCGTTATAAAATATAGCATTGAGCCTGTGTAGGCCATGTCACCTTAGTATTGCTTTTCCAGTCGTTAGAGGGTATGGATGTTTGATCCAGTTTTGCTGTCCCATTTAATGCCAGGAGTTATAAACATAAAAATAAACGAGAGGGGAAAAAAGTGCAAACACACATGGCGATTAGGAACCATTTGTAATATTCTGCACCAGTATTCACGAACTAATATCCTCATTGTTTTCTCATACCTGAGATCTGTGGCTTTACAAGCTCCTCTGTTTCTGTCTTATTCCTGATATTCAAGACCATCTGTTGTTTTTTTTTTATGCTTGCCCTCACTCTCTCTCTCTCTCTCTTTTTTTTTATATCCGACAGCCAATAAATCATACACAGCTCGCTGTCTTGACCTCTAAGAGAGTAAACTCTGCCATATTCTTTTAAGTTTTAAAGTAAAGACTTATTCATTGATGCCAAAATTGACAATCAATGAAATCTCATGATAAGAGTGAGATTAATTCAGGGTTTGAAAGCTCTAGGAAAATAGACTTAAGGAACATATGTTGTTTTCATTTTTAGCATTTCTTTTTGCATAATTCAGAGAGAGCGATGAAGAGAATGTTGTTTTTAACTCTTAAGCTGGTTAATGCCATAGATTCCTTAGCAGTTTGGTAAAATCAGAGTTCAGTGTAATATTACATATCAGTTTAATTAGCTTCATTCTTAGTTCAGAAGCTGTAAAACATCTCTCCTCAGCATGACACTCACACACTCTCACACACACACACACACACACACACACACACACACACACACACACACACACACACACACACACAC
>JBCNYG010000010.1:13875467-13885966 GCA_039654305.1 Porochilus rendahli | reverse complement strand
TGTGATGCATGCATTAACTTTTAGAATATTAGTCTGTCATTGTGCTTCACCTAGAGGTGGGAACTTGAGTTGTAAAGATGTGGGACATTTCCCCAAGCTGCCACTTGCTTTCCACTAGGCTTGCTGGTCATGAGCTTAAGCTGATGTGTGCAAAGCTGTTGTCTAGTGAGCCGGCCACCTCCTGCATGGTGTTTAATTATAGCAGGGTCTCATTGCAGCACTGGAGCATGGGCCTGCTGGCCCTTTCAGCAGCATTCCGGCAAGCCTATAGCTTCAATCCTACACACGGGCAGCCGACCCCATCCACCCAATTACATCCAGTACTTAGTTACAGCCCATAGCCTGGAGAGGTCACGGCTGAGGCTGGGCTGCCGTTCAGATGGGGTCTCTCCCACTCTCTCTCTCTCTCTAGTCCTTCCTTAAGAAACTGCACCAGCTTTGGCTACTTTTAAATACACCATACTAAACTGTTAGCTTTAAAGTAATATTCCAATTTATTTTTGATTTTACCATACATTGAATATATAAAAGCTACACAATTATAACGACAAGTAAGACAATGACTCCTTTAACCACATTATGGTATGTGAAATGTATCTGCCATCACACAAAATGTACTGTGTAACTCTCAAATCATGGGTGTGTATGTTTTTTCTCTATATGAACTCCATATGAATCCGCTTTCTAAACAGAGGTTCAACTGTCTCTGCTTTGCAATGTATTGCCTGTGAAAATAAGCGGCGAGGTACTAGTGACAGCTTTATAAAAGATTAGGTTTGGTCTACAAAATAGTGAAGTATCGAATGAGAGAATCACCTTTTCAATTGTTCTATAGACATGACAAAAAGACTGTTGCTTGCACAGATATGCACACACATATGTATAGTTCATAATTCCATGAGGCGTTGTGTAAACGGATGGGGTGGAGGGGTGGAAGTAAACCCCTGCTTTTACCATCATGTGCTGGTGTGTGTGTGTGTGTGTGTGTGTGTGTGTGTGTGTGTGTGTGTGTGTGTGTGTGTGTGTGTGTGTTCGTGCTGTTTCCAGCAGACCCAGTGTCTTTGTCTATATAGGAACCTAGCTTTCGGTTTTATATTGAACTTCAGCTCAACATGCAGCCAGAACCCCAATTAAATGGAAGAAAACAGGTTTTGAAGAAACCTTTCTGCGCGTTCAAACAAGAAATGTATTGGCAGCATGTGCAAAGGTGGAAGCATAAAGGTCGGGGTGTGGGGGGTTGAGCGAAACTTGCCAAGGGCACCAGATGCGGTTGGGTCAACGCTGCGTTTTAAGACTGTACGTATTGTGTTTTGTGAGTGAGCTCTCAGAAATATGTGTACTGTGGGACATGTTTTAATGTCTCATGCTGTTAGCGTCAGCTTGCTATTACTGGTGCAGTCACAAAGAATTGAATAGGCCCAACACCTCAGCCACAGCTTTCACCTCTCAAAGCAATATAGCAGGTGCTGAGCGGTTAAGTGGTGTATTCCCACTGTAGAGCTCGGCGCAAAATACATTAACACCAAATATTGATCAAAGCAGGGCCTTGATCTTGAATCAAAAGGTTCAACATACATTTATTTTCCTGATCTTGCTGTTTGTGGGCCTTATCTATAAGCAGAGATCAGTTTATTTTGTTTGTTTTAGCCCCAGAAGGTCAGTTCATGTAGTCTGTCTTTCTATATCAGGCTGTTTCTATGTGTTTATGTGTGTTTTTCAACTCTGTATTCTCGCCCATAACTTTCTGTCACATGATTAATACGGTGTTATAGGACAGCTGCAGACTGTCCTCTCCCCTTTGTCCTCTGGGTGGCCCCTGTATCATTCTTTCTCTCTGACTTTGTTTTTCCCTCTCATTACTTTCAATCTCTTCTGTCTCTCTTCACTCATCTCTCCCACATCTCTCTGTTTTACTCCCTCTATTCCTCTTCTTTGTCTTTTTTCCCCTCTATGCTTCCTCTCATTGATGTTCCCATTCTCTTTCTCTCTCACTCGCTCTTTTTTACTCTTTCAGTCTCTCCTCTTTCTTTGGCTTATTTAATTGTCGAATCAATCATGTTAGATTTCCCAGACAATGACTTTAAAAGGTTGCCCAGTAAAGAGCATGGTACGATTCTCTGGATTCCCTAATGAAGTTTAACCCACTGAATCATTCTTTACTCTGTCTCAGCTTAACGACAGACTGATGCCGAATCTTTGAAGGACTGCTTAAGAAGAAATGACCTCATAATAATCATTTGTGGTTATTATGATCATAGTGCTTTGAGCATGTTTAGTTGTGATTTGTGCCTTGTGGCTAAGACAGTTGCAATGTAAATTTGAGAAAGTAGATGTACACTGCCTGCACGAAAAAGTCACACACTAATATTTTGTTGGACCATTTTTAGCTTTGATTATAGCATGTAATCCCTATGGCATTGTTTCTTCAGTTGGTCAGGTCGAGGCTCAGCAACATTAAGTAGCAATAAAATTAAGTCAGCTGGTGACCTGAATGTATTGAATGACCAGATTTTGCCACCAAAGGACATTTTCTTTCCTGATGGCACGGCAGAAAAATTAGGGCTGATTTAATGAAAGAGTGGTACAGGGAACATGAGGAATAATTTTCACACGTGAACTGGCACGTCCTGACCTTAACCAGAGCCAGAGTCCTGACCTTAAGCCTATTTAAAGTCTTTGGGATGTGCTGGAGAAGACTTTATGGAATGGTTCAATGTTTCCGTCATCAATTTCTAGATGTCGGTGAAAAGTAAACCCAACTGTGGTAATAAATAGTATGATGTTGCATAAGTTTGTTGAAACAATGCCGAGGCTAAAGGTGGCCACCACAATATTAGTATGTGACTTTTTTTTTTTTTTTGGAACCAGGAAGTGCACATTTTTTGCTTGCCACTTTTTGATCCCTTACTGTACTTATGTTTACCTAAACCTATAACTACCTTTTTTTGTAGTACAGTATATATCTATATATCTTTCTGTACCCGGTTTACTGAGGGATAATGGGCTTTAACCTTGCATATCTGAGTTGTTGTAATCGTGTTTTTTCACAGCTTGTGTGGCGCTGTAACTCGTTCAAAAGGACACAACCCCAGAGTGAGGGAAAGGTGAATACCATAAACAGAAACAGGGTCTATCGCTTGTAATCGCTGTGACTCCTGGGACATAACATTCACCCATGTGTCCTCCCTGTGAGTTTGGACAGCGTATTTATCACTGAAGGATTAGTACTGATTTAATCATCTCTCGGGCTCAGCTCTCACTTCAAGAACTCTCACCCCGTTGACCTTTAACCTCTCTTACAACTTTTCTCAATCTCGTTGTGCCCTCACTTCTCTTGGTCACGCTTAGTCTGAGGAATTTGTACTAACATCATTGTCCAATTGTGGGATTTTTCTCTCTCCCACTGTTTTTCCACTGTGCTTACATTGTTGTGGTGCATTGTGGGAAAGTCAGTGAACTTGCTTTAATTAACCTGTGGCTTGGATGGCTTTACACTTTTCCATGTGCATAAAACCTTTTCATTAAACATTTATCCCTAAGACTCACAGCAACCTTATGATGCTTGACCACTGTTGAAAGCAAACATTAAGTCTCCTGTATGCATTCAGTTTCACAGGCCTGTTCAGTAAAACATGCAGCATAAGAAAGAAAGAAATACAATGGACATGCTAGGAATTGTAATGCAGGTTGATTTACAAAGACCGGTGCAACCTGCTTTGAATATGCGCTGATCAGCCACTACATTAAGAACAATTTGGAAAAGCAAAGTGAATAAAACTGAATATCTTTTGACAGTTGTGGGCCGGTGGTGTGTGAAGTTTTTAGGGTTAGGGTTCAAAATCAAGAAGTCATGGATTCAAATCCCGGTAAGACTCCCACCATGTTAAGACCCCTGGGCAAGATAGGGCCTCTGTTCACCCAGCAGTATAAAAGTGTTCCAGTAAAAAATACTGGGAATGTAACCTGCAATGGACTTGCGTCCCCTCCAGGAGGAGTTGAACTCCTAGGATGATTCACGCTATAGAAACCGGGGATAAGCTCTGGCCTGATGAACCAGTAGGTTCAGCTGTAAAAGCCCAACAGACTTATCATGTGACAGTGGCATCTGCTAAGAAGTGGGATGTATTAGGCAGAAAGTGGACAGTCAGTTCTCGAAGTTGATGTTTTGAAAGCTGGAGGCATGAGAGAGTGTAAGGATCTAAGTGAATTTAATAAGAGCCAAATGGAGATGGCTAAATGACTAGGTCTGTTCTTCTCCAAAGCATGTTTTGTGAAGTGTTCCTGGTATGCAGGATTAATACTTAACAAAGGTGGCACAAGAAGGGTCACCAGTGAATTGGCAAGTGTCATCGGTACCCAAGACCCATTGATACACATGGGAGGTGAAGGCTAGTATGCCTGTTTTGTTTCGACAGAAGAGCCAAAGTAGGACAAACTGCTGAGACTGTTAATGCTGGTTATGATAGACAGATGTCAGAACACCAGGAATTGCTGTGTATGGGGCTACCTAACCACCGACCAGTCAGGTGGTGTTAATTTTATGGCAGATTGGTGTAAATTTCAATTCCAACTTATTCTGTTTATTTCTGTTTTTCTGTCTTAACTTTCTTACAGTGGAATATTATATGCTCATTATAATAATATTTCTATAATCAGAATTGTCATTAGAAAACATTCATTCATTCATTTGCCGAACGACTCAATCCTATTAGCGTTCTCAGTCGACTCTGGGTGAAGGCAGGGTACACCCTGAAGAGCTTGCCAGTCTATTGCTAGGCCAACACACACAACCATACACACTCCCACTCCCGCCTATGGGCAATTTGGAACAGCCAATTAGCCTAAAGTCCATGTGTTTTGACTGTGGGAGGAAACTGGAGCACCCACAGGAAACCCATGCTAGCATGGGGAGAACATACAAACTCCACACAGGAACTCCCTCACTTTGCACAGGGCTCGGACCCAGGACCGCCCATCACTAGAAAACAAAGAAAAATGAAATAATTTAATAATACATATTAAAATTCATTAAAGACAACTTGCTATTAAAAGTAAATAGATTAAAGCAGAAACGAGACCACTCCCTGAAAACTAAAGTGTATATATTGTCCCATGCACATGGAAGGATTGTGGGCAAATGGCCAGGAAACACATTGCTCAAAATGAAAAATGCTGTGTCTCAACATCAGCTTCTTATCAGTGTCTGTGCTGGAAAAAAGTTGTCTGAACTTCAAAGAGCTTTCTTTGAACTGCAGTGTTAGAAAGAGTAACGGCCAGTTTTTAAGAGGGAGCGGTTCCATAAAACTACTTCTTCTTTCTCACTTTTCCCATAATCCTCTCACCTCCTGTCCTCAGTGGAGGCCCTGCTCCCCCAGAGACATAAACGAGAGACCCAGCATGTCCGCCTTACTGTCTCCCTCGGTGCCTCCCACAAACTGTTTTTACGTCTTTATGCTTTGTCAGTCATTTTTAATCCTTTATTACTTCCTTCCTTCTTTTCTTCATTCTTGCAGTCTTACTCATCCTTTGTCTGCTTTCATTTGGAAATGAAATTTCATTTGGCAATGGTTCTTTTACATGCCTCTCACCATTGACAGTGAGAGACATGGCCGGCATTTGATAACCCAGTTAGCTGCACTGGGGGCAAATGTAAACATGAATTAAAAAAAAAACTCAACCAATTACTATGTTTTTAATAGTAATAACATTTCTGAAAACACTATGTTATAATTAGGCATTTGTGTGGTATCCTACTCTTTGGATCAATTTGAACTGTCAGATTTAATTTTTTAAATGTATTTATTTGTATTTATTTATATTTTTGGAATATATTTCTCAAAGTAGACAAGAACATGGCGTAAACATGAACATCGTCAGTTTTGTGTGACAGAAATGTAGATCTGCTGAGACAGTTTGTTTGACCTTTTTATGATTTTTAATCAGCTCTTTGTGGCGTGTTACCAATGACACAATATTTTAGCTTAGATGTTTCCACGTTATTTTTGTGGTTTATAGTAATTTGATTTTCTCCTGCAGTGCTGAACTAAAGCTGTTATGCTTCAGGGATTATAAGAAGTTCATTTCAAAATATGGAGAGAGTGCTATTTTGTTTAAGGGCTGTGATTTTTTTTATTATTACATTTGTACATTTTTTATTATTACATTTTGGTGAAAGTTTGAATCTCCTTAGTGTTTAATTTGGGAATGTATTCTCTCTCAGACATGTCTCTATACCTTAATTTTCCTTATCGTGAAAGGACCTCACTAACAGTGCTGCTTGCATTTTCCCTTCCTCTCTATTTTCCCCCTGCACAGCTTGGCTAAACGTGTTTGTCTGTGCTCTGTGCGGAGGATTACCTTTCCATCAGGAAAAGAATGAAGTGTGAAAAGCAATCTGAGAAACGGCAGCTTCGCTGATATAGAACTTGGGCGGATGCAATTATACCAATGACAGATCATTTTTGACCCTATCCTTCACTGTTATGGATGACAGTTTGCTGTTGTTTTGTTTTCCCACTACATACAGTTGAAACATTGGCTTGTAAGGAGCGATGACATGGCAAATATAGACCCGTTTTTCCCTACTGGTGCTTACTCATATGTCACAGAGAAAGATGTATTAACTCCCTCAGACCTCCTCATATTTGTTCCTTTCTTCTTTCTGTGGATTAGGCATTCTCAAGAGGGCTGGGGGCTCAATGAGGGCAGGATCTTCTCTTCATTAGATGGCTTCATCCAGAGATGCACACACCTGCTTGAGGTAACCAGTTGACCAGGATCATATATGAATACTAGACTGGACTTGTATTTTGTTTGCAATTAAAAAGCACAAACCAAAGATTGCAGATATCCATCCATCCATTAGCTACACTGCTTCTTCGTCAGGGTCACAGACCCTGACCCTGACCCCACTCCCAACTGACTTTGGGTGAGAGGCAGGGTACACCCTGATCACGTTGCCATTGTATTACGGGGCTAACACAGATGAACAACCATTCATACTTACATTCACACCTAGGGAAATTTAGAGTACACTGGGGACTTGGGGGGGGGGAACCAGAGTACATGGGAGCACCTGAAACTCAAACCCATGCAATCACTGAGAAAACATGCAAACAACCATCATATTCCAACTTAGAAACTTCTTTGTGCTAACCATTGCACCACCACACTACCGACTCTATCAGTATAATTATTACGTTCCACAGGAAATTGTGTGTGTTCGTTTGTCCGCAGTCGCACACAAGTGCACACTCGGTCCAAGTAAGTGATTACCTTTCACTTGAGCTATATATTGTTCATGTTATTATTAATAGACATTTGAGAATTTACAAAAATTGTACTAAAGTAAAGTAATATTACGATAGTCAGTCGTACTCCGGGATCTAATTGGATAATTACTAATTACTAGTTTGAACATCGTCTTCAAGTTAGACAGAGCATGTGTGTGTCTGAAGACTCAGAATAAGTTCTTTAAGTTTTTCAATGTAAATTTCTCCATTAATGACATAGTAACTAATGTCATGACAGTAGTAATGTTATTAGTAGTATTAGCATAAACATCATTCAGGTAACGAACTGTGACATAGCTTAACGTTAGGCCCTATTATACAACGAGGATCTGATAATTTATATGCCAGTTGGTGCAATGTAAAAGGTCAGTGAATGTGTGTGTTTTCGCTCCACCAGTCATTTTAATTAAAATTTAGTGAGTTTTGAGAATTCCACCTTCTGGTAGAAAAAAGTTCTGCTGTACTCTTCCTGTATTATTTCTAATAAACTCTTAGCATTAACAATGACTGCATGCATTTAAAAATTCAAGAAACTCACATATTCAGACCTTAAATGTATTTAGTATTATAGAAGCGTTTTGGCCTTCAATCTAAGTGTGAAAAAGAAAAAGATAAAGGGGCAAGCGCTCAGATCACTCCTTCTCACCCAGAATAACTAAGTTCATTTATTCCTTCGCCAAGTCACTTAATCGTACTCAGGACACAGGGAGGCTGGTGTCAAAGGAGGAGTTCACAACCATTCACGCACACACTGACACCTAGTGGCAAATTAGAGCAGTTAATTAGCATAATGTGTACATCTTTGGACTGAGGGAGGAAACTGGAGTACATGGAGGAAATGCAAGCATAGTGAGAACGTGCATACTTCACACAGAAACATCTTTAACCGAATCGGGGACCGAAACCCAGGACCTTCTTGCTGTGAGACAGCCATGCTAAGAATAACCAAGTTTTAAATACAAAATATGGAGAAACTCACCAACACTTTTTAATATTCATTAGAAGCTATCCAGTATTACAAGCTATCCAGCTCGAAACCTATTTCCAATCAGAAACCATGCAAACTCAACAGCAAGGGTGAATCTGCTGACGATCATCTTTTATTCACCAGCGTCCCACCAAATTTGAGTGTAAATGCCTCAATCAGCCCTGAATCCCTTTTCCTCTTTCAGTGTAGTATTGAACACACCTTTCGTAATCCCAGTCTGACCTTTTAGGATATTTTGTTTTTCAATTTTCTTCCTCTCCCACTTTCTGCCTCTTTCTCTCTCAGGTGTGTGACTGTCAGCGGCAGTTTGCTCGTCGTGACGAGGGTGTACAGATGACATTGCCGTGCTTTACAGGATATCAGGGGTCGGAAATCATCAGCAAACTGCAGAAGATTGAGGCCTTGTTTGAGAAGAGTTTGCAGAACTTGTATGTTGGGTCTGAAGGTATTTTTGACCTCAGAAATACCACCTGGCATAATTTCTACAACAGGTAAAATGCATATATGGGTGGCTGTGTCTCTACATGCAAAATTACCTGTTTTTCTAATCAGGGTTCTGTTTTATGTACACTATATTTTAAATTTTGATCTTGACCCCCTGAACACCTAACTTTGGGATAATCTGGAATGCTGACTGTGCACCAGAACCTATTATCTAATATTTCAGCTGTGGTTTTGATCATCATGTCAGGGTTTAAAGCCCCAACCCTTACACTATAGTGTCCTGAAAACATTAGTGGAAGACAACAACAAAGAAAGAACAGTTTGATAATTATACTCGTGGTTTTGAAGCAGAATGTTCAACGCTCAGGTATCCACTCTTACTTTTGGCGATATAGTGAAGATCAGTGTACGTCATTTGCAAACATAATTAAAGAATAAATTTATCATGCACACATTCAAGTCTAAGGCTAGTCATATATAAATTATTATCATGTTTGTGTGAATGTATGTAAGGATGGATATGGAGAGTTAGTGTGTCACTGGCTGGCCTGTATACTTAGCAAATCAGATTGTGTATATAAGGACCTGGGTCTGCCATTATCCTCCAGAGACTGCGGTCTGCCTGGTTAACCCCAGGCAGGTTTTGTCGAACCTTAGGAAAGCACTCGGACTGTGTTTGTGCTGATGGACAAGATGATGGATTGGGGTCAAGGGAGGTTGTAGGTTTGGGATGTCTTTGCCAAGACAAACAGCTGTGCTATTGCCTGGGGCAGGTGTTACACAGTACAGAAGCATATTGAGAGCAACAATACTATTCTGCATCATGATTGTGAATATGTCAAGACGTGTGTTTGTTTCTGGTCTTTGATTACTATCTAGGATATCAGCTCATATTATGACCTGAAACGTAGTTCCTTTTAGCCGTTCATTCAAGACTGATACCATGAAAAGGAACCACATTCAATTGAATTGAAATGAATTTCATGTTTAAAAACGTAGTTGAAAAAAGAAATAGACATTCCCCAGTGCAGCTAACTGGGTTATCAAATGCAGGCCATGTCTCTTACTGTCTGTGGTGAGAGGCATGTAAAAGAACCATTGCTGATATTCGTAAAAAGTAGGCTGCATAGCCGTCAGCGTGTTTCTGCCCTGCAATGGCCTGGCAAACTGTACAGGGTGTACAGGGTCTGCCCTGAGTTGGCTGAGATGGGCGCCAGCCTCCCGACGACCCTAATGTACTCGGTTTGACAAAACTGTAAGTGCTGCTAGCGACTGCCACTAGTAGACTGGAAGTGTTGCTAACACCAGTTACTTCAGTCTAGACAAATTCCACAAAAGACAACAAAATATGGAATAAAAGTGTCTGAACTTTTTTTAGTATTTGAAATTTTTTCCACCATGAATGACTATTTTACTGCTAAAATAACAGGCCTTCAGCTAACCAGTTAGTCCGATGCTGACGGGCCGTCTTGTAAAGTATGTATATTTTTAATTTGAAGAATTTGAATAGAGTATGAAAAATGCTATAATACTTACAAATCTAGAGGATAGAATAAAACAGTTATTCTGCTCCCGCTGATCGGATATGACTATTAGCGAACCGATCATAGGATGCGGAATAACTGGTAATTGTTTATTTGTTTTGTGTGTTTATTTGAATGAATAGCACATAGCACATTGCCAGCCTTAACCTGCTTCTCATTAATAATTTTATATCCAGTAATGTACTGTATGTTCTCTCTCTCTCTCTCTCTCTCTCTCTCTCTCTCTCTCTC
>JBCNYG010000010.1:13815244-13827201 GCA_039654305.1 Porochilus rendahli | reverse complement strand
ATCTATCTATCTATCTATCTGTCTGTCTGTCTGTCTGTCTGTCTGTCTGTCTGTCTGTCTGTCTGTCTGTCTGTCTCTCTCTCTCTCTGTATATATATATATATATATATATATATACAGATAGATACATAGATCGATATAAATATATATGTACACATCTTTTTTCTTTTTACTTCTTTTTACTTATGTATGTATGTTATTATATATAAGTATATATGGGATATTAGATAAATCAGGCTCAGAAACATTCATAAACAAAAATGCATTGACCCTGTGCTCACTCTGTCAATGACTGTCACTGGATATGGTCACGTAGCTGTGGTGTTGTCACAAGCTATTGCTTGCAGCCAGCTGGTGGACGTTGCTAAAGACATTTTGAGGAAATAGGCATATAGTATATTGCCAGGAGATACATAAATAAAAAACTATAATAAATATTATATGTAGATATAAGATTTTAGATTTTATATTTCTTCATATTATATTACAGCTTTTTTTTGCAATATTTATCAAGAAGTTGTATGTATGCTAATATTTTCTTAAGGGAAAAACTAGCAATGTATTATTCGGTGAACCCGCAAATCAGGTGAATAAAAATTTTGAAGGTATTTTTTTAAAATGTGATCCTGCTTCAGACACTAACGTTTCACCAAGGACTGCAAATTAGTTCCCATAAACGCCACTGGAGATTCTTGTAGCTGCATAGAACCAGACCTATAACAAACGTGCTGACCGGATCTTGAGTTATGTCTAGACACTAGTAGGTTCCACACCTTGGAGATAACCCAGTTTGCTGCCCTGCTTGTAAAGGTAGCATTCCGGATTGCCAGGATATATACAAATATTTACCCGTGAGCCGTTTCTTTAGCTGAACAGCTTGCCATTTGCCTATGGTGACTGTGCATGGTATGATTTATTGCATCCATTCATAAAAATCCAATAAAATGTATACATTTAAACTCAAGAGCAGTCCCTAAATGGCTCGTCTACCCACAAAGATCTGCAGAGTCTTCAACGTTTAATGGTCAAACAAGTGTCTGTACAGAACCTTGCATCTACTCTTTAACATAATTTCAAAGTGGTACCTCGCACTGTGCTCACACACCTATTACGCAGGTTCACTGAGTGCCAGAAACAAAGTGAAAAATTGGCTGACCTTGCACCACATTACAAACTGTGCTAGAACAGAAAACTGGTCTACTGGTGAACCACATTTAGGTGGCCATGGTAGACTAACAGGCCTGGAAACAAATTTCAAGTTAAGTCACCAGCCTGCCAGAAGACTGATGATGATGATAATGAAATAGCTCATTATTTTAAGTGTGCAAGGCTATGAAAGGTATCAAAGTTTAGCAGTTAAAACAAAACTCCTGTCTTTCCATTGTATTCAGTTCAAAGTTGGTCAAAAATAGTGGTTCTGTTTTTAATTATGTTTTACACAAGCGTCACAATTTTCTGAGAATCAGGGCTATACATGCATGATTACTTTAGGACACAATGGGCCCTATCTTGCACCTGGCTCAAAACAATGCCAAAGAGTGATGCAAGTGTCTTTGCTAGTTTGACACTGACGTAGTTGTCATTTTCCAGTTCATTCTGCACGTTGATATTATCAGGCAGCTGAAAGTGATTGCACAATTGACCAACAAAAACCTGGTTTTGAAGTAAAGACATGTTATCAAGAAAGTTACATGCGCCCACCTACATAACCATGTGCACATACACTTGGCTTGTAATACACAACAGGGAAATGCAGCAGTGCATAAACGTATGAAATAATACAATGTGAATCATTATTCTTGAGTAATCATTCTTGTAATCTCTACACATGATTCATTTACATTCACATGCACTAACCACAATTTACAAAAATGCATCTGTGATTTTGCAATACACATGAACCTTTACTTGACTGACAAAAGTACAAAGAAAAGGTTTTTAATATTTTTTCTGGCCAAAGAAAAATTTGTATTTTGTAAATATAAACAAGATTACTCTTTTGTGGCTCTCCCTTAGTGCCAAAATTTGTGAGAGATTTCTCGGTCAGTTTAAAAGGAACATTTCTTAATGCAAGATTACGAAGGTATTTTAAAGTCTACATTTCATAATGTCATGAAAATATTTAGGGTATTCAGACACATCTCACTGCGTAAAGGGCAAGGTCAAAAGTGCTTTACCTTGGAGCCCTCATGTGGCAACCATCATGCTACTCATCATGTGACAAATATAATCACATGGGCTTGGGATAACTTAGGAAAACCGTTGTCACATAAAACAGTCTACTGCTACGCCCAGAATTGCAAACTGAAACATTTTTTATTACGCAGGGAAGACTTACATTGACCTTACATTGACGTGGTCAGATGAGTCCATATTTCATCATCAGAGAAAATGAATGTCACTTTCTCAGTGCCACAGATGAAAATGACCATTCAGAATGTTATTATGTAAAAAAAAAACGTCCAGATCAGTGATGGAAGGTGGTGCATCATTGCCCATGGCATGGGTGAGCTGCTTGTGTGTGAATATACTATTGAAATTAAGGCATATATCGGGATTATAAAGAGACACATGAGACCTTCAAGGTGCAGTCTCTACTCAGGAAGTCCTTGTTTAATTCAACAAGACAAAGTCAGTACTCATTCTGCATATGCTACAACAGCAGGGCTTAGTAGACAGAGAGTCCATGTGTTTGAATGGCCTGCTGCCAATCCAGATCTATTTTCTAATGAAAATGTATGGGCCATCATAAAAAAGAATCATACAATGGCAACCACAGACTGCTGAGCAGCTAAAAACTTGTATCAAGAGAAAATGTACAATAAGTTCAATTGCACAATGCAACAATTAGTTCCACACTCCCCAAATAATTAAAAAGTATAATTAAAATGAAAGGTGATGTAACGCAATGGCAAACCTGCCTCTGTCCCAACTTTTTTTAAAGTGTGCCGCAGGAATCAACTTTGTTTATATTCAAAAAATACCTTTAAGTTGGACAGTAATAATATTAAAAATAATAATTTTTGTCAGTCAAACAAAGATGTCGATTTATAAAATTATAGATTATATATTTATATAAATATATATTTTTGGAAGTTAGGTAACTTCTTTGATATGTGAATTCTACACTTAAACTTACATTTACATGCATTTACATTTGATTTCTATATCTGGTATGATCACGTTACTCACATAATCCCACAATTATCATTGTCTTTGAATATATTTAAATATATATTCAAATAAATATATAATCACAACAACCACAACACAGACTCTCTACAGCATGGTTGTAAATTATAGACTGCCATTTAAAAAAAAAAAAAAAAACATGTCTAAAAACAGCAAATCGATGTGTAATCATGAACCTTTTATTTCTCCTTGACATGTTTTTTATTTTGTAGGATTAGTTTAGAATTTACAGTAGTCAGTGGTGTTTAGTGTAGCTCACATTATAGTAGCTAAATAGCTAAAATTGATTATCATGGCCTATTTTCATCAAAATGTCATTTTCACATCTTTCCTCAAACAAAAAAATGGCTGGAAAATTCAATTGTTTGTGCGAATTAGAGCAAAAGCAGGCAAAACAAAAATGATTTGCTGCCTGCTACTCTTATTCGAATACATTTAAATGATCATAGAATTAGTACCTTGGAAGTGCAGGTTCACCCTTATTATTTATTATTAAATTTAAGGGTGAACATAACAGAATATCTTATTTCCATTTTTCCTATCAAGCAAGAACACTCCAAAAAGCATTTTCTTTTTTCTCCAAAAAAGCAATACCTCCCACCCCCCTCTCTATACATATACATATTTATATATATATATATATATATATATATATTTACAAAGTCTTTTTTGATGTCTACGGAAACATCAACATTATAACTCACATTATGTTGTAGTGTCATTTTAATGCAGAAAATACACACACACACACACACACATTGGAAAACACACAGACTTCTGATGATAGTCATTCAGAGAGGTTATCAGTTCTTCCTGTACTCTGCAGTTATCACATTAGAGAGTCCTGTGTGTGTATGTGTGTGTGTGTGTGTGTGTGTGTGTGCTTCCTTGTCTCCCCACATGAATTTGTGCTTACTGTTTCATACTCTAAATTCAATGTGAGGCCTCAAATTATAACTCAACCCAGGTTGAGCAGCTCTCTCTGAATTATCGACATTGATTTGTGTCTTTATTACATCCTTACTGAGTCTAGATCAGTGCTTTTGTAAGGCACAACACTGCCACCTAGTGTCAGTGTGTGTGTGTGTGTGTGTGTGTGTGTGTGTGTGTGTGTGTGTGTGTGTGTGTGTGTCCCCTTTAAGTCCTCTGTGTGTATTTGAAGGCTGACTTCATGTAGCTATTTTGCTGTTGCTTCTGGTCTGGCCATCTGCTGCAGATTAGAATTAGACTTGTGGCCTAATTTAGTTAGCATCCCGACCCAAGCTGATGAGAAAGAGAAAGTGGGAGACAGTAACAGAGAGAGAGAGAGAGAGAGAGGTAAAGGACTTTATTTGAGACACTGCCCGGCTGATAAATTTGCCATTCGGTGGTTGGGGAATGGAGAAGATATTGATTTTCCAGCTGCTAAAACTTCCATCCAAAACACACACACACAAATCAAAGTCATTCAAACAGGCTATGAATTATAGTCTTAATGGAAAGAACAACCACTACATTCACAATTATTTTTACTGTATGCAGTTTAGAGGACCTGCAACATTTTTGATCACTAGCTCAGAGTATTGTACACTTGGCTACCACTGTTTAAAATAGCTATGAATTGAAATGACGTCATGAATTTGGAAGAACGCATGTAATGGCTACGTTGTGCATCCCTAAAGGACATCGAGTAAAAAAAAGGAGAAAAAGCTACTACTAGCTGTTGTTTTATTCCTATTCTACTTACACAATACTCCACCTGTTTCCATGTCTATTATTCATGAAAACATTTTCATCTGCTCTTTTCCTGCTTGTGATGGATTATTTTAGTCCTCCAAAATATGTGCTTTGCATGTCTCTCTACTTTAATTCATTAGAATCCATATGTAATGGTTGTGTGTGTGTGTGTGTGTGTGTGGTGCCTAGCGGTGATCTGGTGAGCTGTTTAGGGTGTACTTCACTAAGTGTTGGCTGAGATGGGCTCCAGCCTCCCATGTGACCCGAGTGGAAGGATTAAGCATTTTGGCAAATGATGATGATCTAAAGGCAGATCGGTACTGTGTGCGTGTGTGTGTGTGCATGCGTGTGTGCATGCATGCATGCGTGTGTGTGTTTGTGGGACCAAAGGAGTTATTAATCATATAAACTGAACAGAAATTGCAGTGCTGTTGTTAGTGTGTACATATCAGTAGGTGGTGTATAGGATATGGCTGGAGCTGCTCCTGTGCATTGAGTTCTCTCTCTCTCTCTCTCTCTCTCTTCCTCTCTCTCTGTCTCTCTCTCTCTTTCTACTTTCTACTCTCGCTTGCTGTTTCACCGAGACAAGTTCCAATCAGCAAGCACTCGCTCGCACACTGCATTCCGCAAACATGCCTTAGACGTCGAGTCACACACAATCACTCAGGTAATAAGCATTATCACACTCATGAGTGTGCACACGCACAGTTAGAGCTGGCCTTCTGGAGACAACTGTAATGAGTGTGACTATGTGCTGTGTGTGTGTGTGTGTGTGTGTTGTTTGATCTACCTGTCCTTGTTCTCTGGTTTTCTCGCTGTGTCTCCGCATGTGTGTCTAAAAAAAATGAAGCACTTATGCATACCACATTTCCTCTCCTCCCTGTGTCGCTCACTGTACAGGAGTGTAGGAGGTAATTGAGTGTGTCTATTTAGGACAGAGAATGAATGCAGTAACTTGAGTTCAGTGTAAATGAAGGTTAAATGCATTTCCTGTGCCATTAGCCGAGTGTCGTTTTTATATATTTTTAAAATAATTTCTGAACAAAAGCCAAACCAGAAGTCTCTGTATTTATATGGACTCAAGTAAATATGTTGTTCAGATTTGTTACCTCACAATCCCTAACTATTGTGGGGGGTTTGACCTTTTTAAGTCAGAAATTAAATTAAGTAATACAGAAATATTCCAGCATCATACTCTCTATCCATCTCCAGTACACGTGAGATTAATACAGGCAATAATTTCAGCACATTTCACTGTCAGATGAAAAGAACATAAAGTCTTTACTCAAATTTGTTAATCATGAAAGCATAAGGACTATATAAAACCGAAATCTACAACTATTATACTCTAAAGGTCGTGGGGTAAGTTTGACATGAATAAGGTCTTAAGAAAACAGTTCCTGTGCAGTTACATCCAACTTTCCAGCACTGAAGTAATTAGCGGTTACTTGTGCTATGTACTGTACAAGGATTTGTGGGATCAGTTTGTCATCAGGCCTAACCTGAGGCATTTCCCGAATTTCTTTCCGGACACATTGACTATACATTAATGTAGAATAACAAAATGTTCCCTGTAATGTATTTTCATCACTGAAGAGACAAATGGATTCAGAAACAACCATTTAGTTGCTAGAGATAGTGTCGCAGTGCATAGTGTAGCTGTCTGACAGATACATGTTTCAATCCTGAGTCAAGTTTAAAAACCGTTAGCAAAGCCTCCGTGTCAATGTAGGTTTCCTCCAGTTTCCTCCCACCCCCACATTCCGGTTGATAAAGTGTCTGTGAAAGGTGTGAATGTGTGTGAGTAGTGCACTGCAACGCACTCGGATCCAATCCACGGGTGTACTCCTCATGTACCGGAATAAATTGCCGACTGATGATTAAGAATGAGACCGCAACAAACATGAGAGTGATTAAAAAAAAAAAAAACAGATTACATGTTACTCGTATCCTGTTCTACCTCTATGCATATATCTCCTGCCTTATCCCCCCATTAGCCCCCCTCACCACTCCCCCTTTTTTCCTGTGATGCCTGAAGATGATTGGTGCATCCTGACTACCATGACAACCTGCTCTGCCTTCATCTTTCTCCCCTTACCTTCCCCTCTCCTGGGTACACAGGGGCAATGTGTGTGTGTACGTGTTCATGTGTTTGTTTGTGAAGGTGTGAATATAAACAGCATGTAAAGAAAAGTGGTGTTAAGACAATAATTTATTCTCACGTTTATTCTCACATTTAGTCTCCAGATCTGTCCTTCAGATCCCAAACTGTGTGTGTGTGTGTCTGTGAAATGTAATACCATTTCACAGAGGTTCTTCATTTACAGTAAAAGTTCATGGATGTTAAGGAGCGTACAGGGAAGCAGAGAGCATTATAAAAGTGAGGTCTCCTCTCCAACACACAGACAGACAGACACACACACACACACACACACAGACAAACACAGAGACACACTCACACCGAGACAAACACAGACAGACACTCCTGTGGCTTCTATGGACTGTATGTTATAATGATACATTTGGAATAAAGGAATAGCGCCACCTCATCAGATCACGTTATAATGATTCACGTATCCGAATGTAAATGACAGTTAATCTAAACCTGTGTGTGCATTTGTATATCTATGTCATGCACTAGGACTGTCTCGTCTTTGCACTGAAGCTGGGTCTGCTGTTGGCATGGAGACGGTTTCAGCGGCGTGAGGCTGCTGCCATGGTAACGCAGTACACTTAGGAGGGGGTCGAGGGCCAATGCTGTTCACTTTGTCCTTTCTTTTGTTTGCTGCATCTTTCCCGCTGCTCCCCTGCCTCAGCGGAGAGAAAATGGAGGTTTTAGACAGTAATGGAGGTTTTTGAGATTGGAATAGTGCAGTGAAACAGATGTTATTGTTGGCATGAAGGTTTCTGTCATTGATGGCCACTTTTTAAAAAATTGAAGCTATTTCTTTTTTTTTGTTGTTGTTTCTTGGTGATTCATGTTCTCTCTCAGTACTTTGAGTACCTGGAGGTAATACTCATCAAATGCATGTGCCTGTGTGTAATATACAAATATTCTCTTAATCATGTAGTACTCACAAAAATACAGATAACATTTCCTTAAAATACTAAAAGAACCTAAATGGTTTCCTTCTGGTCACTGAGTTTAAGGTTTTGGTTTGATTTAGTTTGAGGCTTAACATTAACCATTCAGTTCCATACCTTCGTGAAAATAACAGGTGTGTGTGTGTGTGTGTGTGTGTGTGTGTGCTCTCTTTAGAGGTACAGAGGAGGTATTCCAGGCTCTGGAGGATAACCAGGTGACTTTGTCCACAATGAAAGCATCACGTTTTGTCAGGCCTTTTGAGAAAGAGGTGGACCGCTGGGAGCGCTGCCTGTCTCTCATACTCGAGATCCTAGAGATGATACTTAATGTCCAGAGACAATGGATGTACCTGGAGGTAGACACGCAAAAACGCACATCTCACCGAGCCATCACCATATTTTACTTTGCGTTTTTTTTCTTTGTGGCTAAACATGAGGGTAGTGTCCATACACCGTACATCTCTCCTCACTTTCTGCCAATGACAGTTTGAGACTTCTTAAACTTTTAAATGATTAGATCGACTGTCAATCACAGTGACTATAACCAATCATGGACATCTGTGTGGGAGATGGATAGCACTTTTCTCTGCGTGTAGTGTGCTGTCCTGTGCAGCAGCATGAGTAGCAGTTTGAAAAGATGTGCATGAGCAGTGGTTTGAAAAGGTTTTTTTTGCCTTAGTGATGGATGACAAAGGAACCTAATTCACACTATTCTGAATATTTTTATAATGTAAATTTTTTGTTTGTTTGTTTGCTTATTATACAGCTGACTTGATTAAGCGAATTCCCATAAGCCAGCGCTGTCGCATCTGTATGCATGATTTCACTCACAAACATATTAATGCATGCACTTTCGTAAACCTTTTTGATCTGGTATAACTATATTTTAAGCCTGGAACACACCAAGCCGACATCTAGAACGATGGTGATCCCCCTGAGGCATCACCTCATGAAGTCTGTGTTTGGGTAAAAGCAGTTGCAGTTGATCACGTAGAAGAGACTTCAGCCAACTGCCAATAAGCATGAACATTCAGTTTCTGCCTGTGACGAATTAACTTTCTGTATATGCCATTCAGTAATAATAATTATTATAATATTAATAATACTTGTATAGCACAGAAAAACAGGAAAATAAAAAGTCAATAAAAAAGTAGTTCGTAGAAGGCTTTTTTAAAAAGGAAGGTTTTCAAGTTTTGCTTAAAATCTTCTAAAGACTGTGGACTTCTCAGGTGGTCAGGTAGGGTGTTCCACAGTCTTGGGGCAGCAGTCTGAAAAGGCCTTTTTGTGGTTGTAGTACGAAGGGTGCGTGTGGAGGTCTGATGGGTGAGGAGTTCCTGTAGGTAAGGAGGGGCATGTCCATGAATGCACAGGAAGGTGATTCAGTAGGGACCTCGGAAGCCCTATGACCTCAGAGATCAACCCAACCGGGGATTGATCATCATTCTCACATGACTTGCTTGCACATCTCAGACGGTTTTCCATAGATATCTTAATTCAAGCATATCAATAAGTGGTTGCTTCTGGCACAGTAAGCACTATTGGCAACCCACATTCTCCTGCTGTAATCTGAGTAGCCAATTAGAGTGTTACTTTCACAGACAGGTCACACACAACTCATGTATGTTTAACATGTGGAATATTCCCCAGTGCCGATATCCTGGACACCCCAAAAAAAACTTGGGCAACGGACTCTCCGGCATCCTGACACTGACAGATGGCAACAGTCGTTTTTGTGTGTCCTTGGCTTCAGAGTGCACCGCACATACATATCGTACACTTTATAGATGTATATACCCTAAATTTAACCAGTATGAATAATTGACATGACATGTTAAGTCATATACCTTGCCTACGAATTGCATTTTCTAATTATGTTACTTAGAGAAGACTATAAAAGCATCTATCTGAACATTGTTTTTTTTACTGTAGTCTGAGCTAGCTCATAACCACAGTGGGCGAAGGCAGGGAACACCCTGAACAGCTTTGCTAGACCATTGCAGGGCCACCACGTGCGCACACACACACACACACACACACACACTCAAAAGCATTCCCACTCACACATAGGGCCAATCTGCTTAATCTCTTTGTCCTGTGGGAGGAAACCAGAGTACCACACAAGTACATGTTAAATCGACACAGAAACATCCAAGTGTGTGACTCGACCCAAGACCTCCTTGCTGTGAAGCAGACAAGCCAACCTCTACGCCACCGTGCTGCCCTGTATGACCAAGGATTTGCATTCACATATACACTATAAATCATTAATCTTCTGAACTCACATGCACAAAGATCAAAGATTAGAGTTCTTGTTTTCCTAAAAGGAACTGGCCAAAAACCCTTGTGGAATTCTGGTATGTTCTCAAATTCTCCAGCATATTGTTTGTTGTATATGAGATCAAGTGGTTAACCAGGCATTCGCAAACACATATGCACATCTGCGAAACTTCACTGATTAAGCATGAGCTCACACTTGTACAGACCTCACTTGCTCTCGTTTATTTGCTGTCTTTAATAAGCCCCATATCTCCAGGAGTACAACAGCAGGTTTGTACTGCTGCATTAACTATGACACCAGTACCTCCGGCCTGATGCGTAAACAGAACTACACACTCTCATATGATTGTATAACCATGCAATGTGGGGTGAGACTTCAGGACCAGCTGGGTTTTTTTTAAGCATTGATGGGATGTCACAGTAGATATCCTGTGTATGTGTAAGTCTTTGTATACACACCTGTGATTCCTTTTGCTATTTCTTTCCAACAATCTCTTAGAATATCTTTTTGGGAGAGGACATTCGTAAGCAGCTACCACGTGAGTCCGCCGAGTTCGACGAAATCAACTCCAGCTGGAAGACCATCATGGACCGACTGAACAAGGACAAGAATGCTCTAAGAGGAACACACCACCCAGGTAAGAATGAGGGGTTGAGCCATGCCACGTAGGTGCAGAGCAGCTTGAAACTGAAAGGAAAAGATAAAGAATAAAATCTTGGTAGAGTAAATGATAGAGTACTTACTCATTTATCAGGCTTAAATATCCAGTGAATCCACTTGTTTGCTTATCTCACATTCAGTTAGATAAAGTATCCACTTTACTTACTTGAAGAAAAATCATGGCAACTAGAACATGTGGAGTATGTATTCATGTGCTCCTCTCCAGAGATCAGACACAAAAACAACAGCAGAAGAAAAAATGGCAACACCAAAACACAAAACACAATTCAAATTCAGGCGATTTCTGCAAGAATAAAAATGTATCAAGGAATAAAAGCTCATATCAAGCAATTTCTAAGTGGAAATAGATTTCAATCCAGTATAATAAAAGTCATTTGAATGTGGTAAATGGAAAGAAGAACACATCATGTGGTTAGAAGTAACATTAGAGAGTGCAAGAGAGCACATTAGTTGTTCCCTTTCTGTGCCAGGATTGCCTGAGAAGCTGACAGAGATGAACAGTAAACTGGAAGAAATCCAAAAGTCTTTAGATATATATCTAGAGACCAAGAGACAGATCTTTCCACGATTCTACTTCTTGTCCAACGATGACCTGCTGGAGATACTGGGCCAGTCACGCAACCAAGACACAGTGCAGCCTCACCTCAAAAAGTGCTTTGACAATATCAAGAGCCTGCGGATCAACAAGGTACACCCCGGCTCCCACACACACATACACACATACACTAAACTAAATGGATAGCAGAGATGGACTTTTACCATGACGATATCCCTCTTAAGCATGTAGCTAATGCTGTAGTCTTAAATAATATTTCTTTTCTTTCTTAATGTTTCTACTAAAAGAAACAGAAGAAAAAACAAAACAAAATTACTACCATTGATAATAATAATAATAATAGTAATAACAATAATTCATTCATTCATTTTCCGAACCACTTATTCCTAATTGGGGTCGCGGGGAGGCTGGCGCCCATCTCAGCCGACTCTGGGCGAGGGCGGGGTACAC
>JBCNYG010000010.1:13772958-13783619 GCA_039654305.1 Porochilus rendahli | reverse complement strand
CTCTCTCTCTGTGTGTGTGTGTGTGTGTGTGTGTGTGTGTGTGTGTGTGTGTGTGTGTGTGTGTGTGTGTGTGTGTATCTCTAAGGTGTCCCTGTTATTTGAGGTGGAAGATCTCGCAGTGGCATCTCCAGCAACAGTTTCCCGCTGTGGAATGGTGTATAACGATTACTCAGACCTTGGATGGAAGCCCTATGTTCTGTCTTGGCTTGAAAAGCGGCCAAAGGTTCAATAAAGACCAAAAGCCATCATTCCTTCATTCCTTAATCCTGTGACTGAAGGCTACTGTGTATAAATGTCCTCTTCTATTTGAACTGATCTTGTTTTTTGTGTCTCTCTTCCCCCACAGGTAGAGGTAGACCATCTGAAGCACCTGTTTGACAGATACATAGACAATACGATAAGTTTCAGAAAGACTCACTGTAAGGAGCTGGTGCCAATCACTGAACTGAATGGAGTCATCTCTCTATGCAGACTATATGACTCCTTAGCCAGTCCTGAAAATGGGGTGAGATCAATGCACCTTTTTATGTTGAGCACAAATCTCAATAAAAGAGAAGATTTGTAAGATTGAATAACCTCGAGAAACAGAGCTATTCAGCGCTGCTTCTTGTTAATAAAGCCTTTGACATTCCAGGCTGAATGTTTGTCCTTGGATCCTATTGAGTTTAAGTGGCTGACCAGCTCAATTTTTTTACTGTCATTATACTAAATGGCAGAGCAGTTAAATTTCATACTGGGTCTTAGCTTGTCTACTGAAGACTGTAGACAAGATAATTTGTTTGGATACATTCCAAGGTACTTCAGAGAAACTTTAATTTTCATATCATATAGTACAGTAGCATGATTATTTTTTTTGCACTGTATTAATTCTGTATGGGAGATTAGACTCTGCATTAAACCCATCCAAAGTGAACACACACACTTAGAGCAGTGGGTGGCCACATTGTGGCACCGAAGAGAGCATTCGGGGGTTAAATTCTTACTCAAGGGCATTTATACCATGAAGATGGAGGAAGGGGAAGATGCTGTTAACTCCTTGTGCCACCACGCATTTTTTCTGCCGGTTCAGGAATCGATCCAGCAACTTTTTGGTTCTAAACCTGCTTCTCTAAACATTAGTCTACAGCTGCCAGAAGTCATGGCCTGGATGCTGGCCATGTCTTTCTGTCATACCAGGATTTTTATTTTTATTTAAATTTGAAAAATAAAGGCTTCAGTCTTTGTGGTGGTTACTTAAAACCGGCAACTACTTTTCATACAAAATGTGATGAAGGGAATCATTAGTGATCGGTTCGTTGGTTTCGTGTTCCTCTTTAGTTGAACTCAGCCGACAGTGAGAACTATGGGCGCATGATAGAGCTCTGGTTCATCTTCAGCTTGATCTGGTCTGTTTGTGCATCCGTGGATGAGGATGGACGCAAGAAGATGGACAACTTCTTACGACAGACTGAGGGCACCTTTCCTAATAAGGTGTTATTTTACACACACACACACACACACACACACACACACACACACACACACACACACACACACAGAAAAAGAAAGATAAAGTATTAATCATGAACTAAATCCAATATTATCGATACCTTAATCAGGACACCATCTATGAATACTATGTTGACATTAAGAACAAAACCTGGTCATCATTTGAGGACAAACTGGCCAAAGGCTGGCGTTATAACTCCAGGTAAGTAGTTGTATGACCTTGTGCCTCTTTGTGTTTCCAAGCTCATGAGGTGCTGCCACCTGCACACTTCCTCAGTGGCCACCTGCCCAGGCTCATGAGTCATCTGCTCTATTCCTATACTGTGTTTCTTAATTACTTGCACTCGCTCTCGCTCTCTCTGCCACATACTTTGTTCACTGCCAGGTTTAAAACTTTCATACCTTTACTTGGTCGTTCTGACTTATTATACCTTTCAATTTCCAACGCTTCAATCTGCACTATTTCACCTCAACTGCCTGATTCTGCACCAGTCCACATTCTCTGCTCCATTTTCCCCCTCTTTCACCATCTGTACTCTGTTTTCACATTATTTATCAACCTTATTTTTTTAACCCTCTTTACTTTTTCCTTCACTTTTCTGCTCCTTTTCTTTTTCTACCTTTCAAAATATTTTCTTCTGCACTTTATTCGCCTTTTATACCAAGTGCCCCAACTTCCATCTCTGTAGCACTTCATATAACAACTGACTTTTATAAGGATAAATTTTGCAAGAGCCAATCTGATCTGAAATAAATCACACAAAAATTCTCTCCTTCACCCACCCCAACCCCCCATCTCTCTCGGCAGTGCTCCATTCTATAAGATCATGGTTCCTACTGTGGACACAGTGCGATATCATTTCCTGGTGAATGCTCTCATTTGTGGCCAGTACCCAGTGTTGCTGACAGGACCTGTGGGAACAGGGAAGACCTCAGTGGCCCAGAATGTCCTGCAAGGCCTGGATCTGTCCAAATGGACCACCCTTACCATCAACATGTCCTCTCAGGTACTTATTAGTAACTAACATTCACATGTTCAATTCATTTGTTGACCCCTAGATCATATGACCACTACAATAATGATATGACGAAGGTAACAATTTGTTCAAATGTCTCCTACCATAAAGCCTACAATATCCTGTGAACTGATGTCCTTGTCTCAAACACTTCTCAGACTAATCCACTTAGAGATGTTTCTTTTACTTGAGTCATCTCACCTCCAAGATTGTGAATGTCAAGTTGGTCTGGGTCTATTCTCGTTACCTTCAGCTCCGATATCTGCAATTAACTGAGTCAGCTGCTTTTCATTACAGACCAGGCGGAAGACATTACTTATGGCAGCTAGTATTCAGGAAGCACTGTATCACCACTTCACACAATTTGAGTCATCAATCTCCATCCATTATTTAAACCACATATCCGGCAGGGTCAGGGGAAATCTGGAGCCAATCTCAGCTGACTTCGGGTGAGAAGTGGTGTTTACAACCTGAACAGGTCGCTAGTTTCTTGCAGGGCTAATGTGGAGACAACCATTCCCATCAATGGGTGGTTTAGAGTAGCCAGCTGATTTGGATGTCTTTGGACTATGGAAAGAAACTGGAGTGCCATGAGGAAACCCAAGTAAGCAAGTGAAGAACATGTAAACTCTGAGCCCGGGGCTTGCACCCAGGGCCTACTTGCTGTGAGTCGAACCAGCTAACCACTATTCAACCGAGCCACCTGCATGCAACTATATTTACCATTATTCCTGTACAAAGGGGTTAGAAAGCAAAGGTTTGCCATGGAGAATTCTGCAAGATTAAATCATTTTCATTTATAAATAAATGAACGAGTGTAATATTTTTTGCTCCTTTGTTTAATTGGGTTCTATATTTACTGACTTATGAAAGTGTGATATTTGGAATCATATTTATGCAGGAATATAGGAAATGCGTACAAGAATGTGTAATGCATTCAAAGATATTTAAGACTTCTTCACTGACATCATCAGTAAACTTTTCTAATAAAGGCTTATGAAAATTCTACATTTTTTTTTTTGTGTTTAGTTTACCCCACATCATTCATATTATTCCATTGTAGACCTCATTATATTATGCAACCCATATAGTATAGCTTCTGAATCATCTTAAACCCTCTCATCTGATATCATGACCAGCCATCTCTTTCTGGGGTTTTTTTGTTGCTGATTTTTTTTTTTGTATTTTTTTATGGCTTTTCAAAAGCATGTTCTAGTTAACCTCCTATCCGAAATCTGTGTGTGCCTCTACCAGACCACCTCCAAAAATGTGCAGGCAATCATTGAGTCTCGGGTGGAGAAACGCACAAAAGGAGTGTATGTACCTACTGGAGGGAAGAAGATGTTGGTTTTCCTGGACGATCTAAACATGCCAGCAATGGATGACTTTGGTTCTCAGCCCCCTTTGGAGCTGCTTCGACTGTGGATTGATTATGGCTTCTGGTATGACCGGCAAAAGCAGACACAGAAGTGTGTCAAGGTAAGAGAGGGGGGGGAGTGTGGATGTGTGGGGAAGAGAAAGATAATCTATGTGTAGTTCTTTATTTGGTATGTGATAGTTCCTAAAGCACTGTGCATTTTTCTGAATCATATTCAACAAATTGCCATCTGGTGCAAATCAATTTTGAAACAAATCCTTGATGATTAATTATTCTCACAAGAATATTCCATAAAAATTTATTGAGGTACAAATCAGATGCTAAGTTATGGAAAAAATACTAACTACAACAAGGAGATGCAAATTTTCATCAAGATTGCAGCTTCAAAGTGTAATTTTTCCAGCGATTGGGAATTTATTTTTCATAGGATTATTGTTTACTTGGTTTAGGTTGGCAGGAAGCTGCAAAAGAAAGTTAATATCATCTGTCTGGGGTGTTTAAAGATCGAAGACACATTCTGACTCCATCTGTTTTCTTTTGTTGTTCCTCTGTTTTAGGACATGTTCCTACTTTCCTCCATGGGGCCTCCTGGTGGAGGGAGGACTCGCATTTCAGGTCGCCTGCAGAGCCGCTTCAATCTCATCAGCATGACATTCCCAGCAGTGAGTGAGCCTCCACATGGAACTTCTACACTGACTCCTTTGATTTAATAGAGCAAAAGCCCTAATTAGTTCCTGTTCATTTAAAACGTGCAGTTTTAAACAATTAATCCAAACATAATGGTTTATTATGGGGAATATGTCTTGTAATTGAGCCTGTGTATGTGTCCTTGTCTGCAATGGCCCTTTGTTGATATTTTTTTCTCCTCATTATCATTCGCAGTGTCTTTTGCTCTGGCAGAATTGCAATGAAAATGATGATAATGATAAGAGTAGGAACACTGGGAGGCTCTTTGATTTGGCAGAATGCATAAAAAAGACTCCTGACTGACTGATTGCTGCTCAGTTCTGATTTTCCTCTTGCAATCTGAAAGCTCACTCAGCTACAGCCCTCAACACACACACACACACACACACTCACAGAGATCCTGTTTAACATTTATTTTCATCTAATCTTTTCCAATTTGTCCGTCTGACATACCAGACCCAGTTATAAGTATCAGTTAGCTTATTTTTCGTATCACTTAATTTTCTATTCCCTTACCTCCCACATGCACATGCATCCCCCACATGCATTTTCCTATTTATGTATTCTTTGCTATTCTCTCCCATTTACTCATCATCTCTCATCCTTTCAAAAGTTTATGCCACTCTCTTTGTCGATTTTAAATCTGATCATTTCTGATTCACTGAACTTCTTTATTTTATCTGCATCCTTCCCCCCCCTCCTCACCCCCCCCCTCCTTCTCTAGGAGTCTCAGATCAAGTGTATCTATGGAACAATGATTAACCAGAAGCTGCAGGAGTTTGAGGAAGAGGTTAAGCCCATTGGAAATATCCTGACTCAGGCTACACTGGAGTTGTACTATGCCATCACTGCCCGCTTCTTACCCACTCCTGCGAAAATGCACTACCTCTTCAACCTCCGAGACATCTCCAAGGTGAAATACTAATTATTTTATAAACTAAACTGCATCAATTTCCAGTGCGAGGCGAGTTATATGACATATTATTTGCCTTGATCTGTGTGCGTTCTTTAATCGCCCATGACATCATTTTAACTTTCTTTTCTCGTCTTTAGGTCTTCCAAGGTCTACTACGAGCTCATAGGGACTTTCATGATACCAAACAGAGCATCACACGCCTTTGGATACATGAGTGCTTTAGGTATTTGTCAGAAAGTATAAACACATAGGTTTACAGCTATACACCCATGTGTAAACATTCAGCGTATTACTCATTGTGTCTGTGTAAAGGGTGTTTTCGGATCGGCTGGTAGATCAAGCAGATATGGAGGCATTTGTTGGGCTGTTGACTGAGAAACTGCGATCTTTGTTTGATTTCACTTACCACACCATCTGTCCCAACAAACAACCACCTATATTTGGTATGCACTTACACTCTTTAGGATTCTCTCATTAAGTAAAGACATAAACAGAGCATATAGCAGTTTGTTGTTTGCTATACTAAAGGCACAGTATGAACAAATATTTAACTTGTATAAAACCAGAAATGGTTGTAAATGTTAGTTAGTTGGTTTGCTTGTGTGGTGAGTTGGTTCTTTTGAATTCGTGATCTCATATTATTTTCCATTTGTAGGGGATTTCCTGAAGGAGCCACATGTGTATGAAGATTTGCTCGACTTTAAATCTCTGAAAAGATTTATAGAGTCTCAACTGGAGGACTATAACCTCACCCATGGAGTAGTCCCAATGAGTCTGGTGCTCTTTAGAGATGCTACGGAGCATGGTTAGCTTTAGTACAGATCATAATTCACAAAAGCCAAAACCCACTAGCACAAATATTCCATATTTATAAGGATCTAAGTGCATATTTATTTATGTATAGTAATTCCTGTCCTCATCTGGACAATTCATGTCAGTGCAACAAACTTAGTTTACGAATAGCGATCCCAGTCTGGGCGATCCCCAGTTAGGCGTCTTGGTAATAACCCAGTCTCTATATAATTAGTTCTGCTTATGAATGCCTATCCCAGTCTCTTTATAGCTAGTCTAGTATATGAAGAGCTTTATCAGTCTATGGACCAGTGAATAGTGAATCTAGTTTATTAATAGCCATCCCATGTTATAAATATAGTGATATTGGAGTGAGTACATGAGTAGCCTGTCCAGTGCATGAATAGACAGTACAATGTCCAAATGCAGTCAAGTATGAGTAGTGAGTGCAATGCATCCCGATGGGCTAGAGCTAAAAATAATGCAATAATTGTAAATATTTTTTGTTTCATATACAAAGATCAACAGATCAACGCCCCCCCAACCCCTTGCAAGAACAAATAGTCCAACACTTTAAATAACATTTCTCAATATCAGTCTTATATCTTCTCTTATAGTGATTAGAACACAAGACTAAAAGCTTTGATAGTTGTTTTTATTTACTTTTTACACAGTGTCACAAATTTTTGGAATCAGGCTTACAGACTGCAATAGTCCAAGGCAAAGTGAGCCCAGCGATCCCTTGTTACTGGAATAATTGTCCTTCATCTCACTATAAACGGTGCAATTATATTACAAACCCCATAAGAGGGTAAACAATTATGCGTCCATTCCCACAACACAGTGTGTAATCAGTCCGTGTCACTCAACACTGAGTACAAAGTTGGCACAGCACATACACATTCCACTGAATTAAGCTGCATATTAAACACTGGGGTATAAGATTAGACACATTACACTTAGCTCAGTGCAGACCATTAAAGCCATCACAAGGATTTGTTTTAGTATTTAGTGTGGATTGATTAAGGGAATGGTTTTGTGACTTGCTGTTTATGCCTGTACATCAATGAGTAAATGTGCTTATGTGGTAATTATTTGTTAGCATGTTTTGTTTATTGTGAGTGATTTTATTAATATCTCTGATTATTTTTCAGTGACACGGGTGATGCGCGTGATTAGTCAGCCGAGAGGAAATATGCTTTTGGTGGGGATTGGAGGATCCGGAAGGCAGAGCCTAACCAAACTTGCTACTTATGTCTGTGACTATCTGTTGTTTCAAGTGGAGGTCACCAAGCAGTACCGCAAGCAGGAGTTCAGAGAGGGTATGTTGTTATATCTACAATGTCATAATTGTGTTAGGTAACCTGATTTACTCTTCATCGTTTTTCCAGTAAAAACACTTCATTCTTTGCTGAATTATTGTGCAGGTACAGCACATGTACAAACAAGAGCGCTCCATGAGTACAAACCTCTGCTATGCCCAGGATTCCCCCATAAGAAACGAAGCTATCTTGCAATGTTAAACAATCCTTTAAAAAGTTCCTGGATCAAGGATCTACTCTAAAATCTAATAGTGTCTTCCTTGTCCATGCCCCCACTTTTGGTACAACGTTCTTGAAAATCCACATGTATTTTTTTTTTTTTTGCCACACACACTGAGGCTAAAATATAACCTTGGTGGAAGTAACCAGAGCAAATATATGTATCACCCCATAGCACCTCCTTAATATTATGTTGGTCTGCATTATTGGTATTCAGCTCTTGATTGGCATGCCGTAAGATTTCTGGAGGTGTGTTGTGGTATTAGTAAATTTAGCAGTTTGGCTATATCCCACAGAGTTAGAGAATCTAGAGGCCATTTCAGTAAATTGTATTCTTTGTCATGTCCCTCAACCCATTCCTGAGCATGTTTCGCATTGTGGTATGGCACATTATCCTGCTGGAAGAGGCTAATGCTATTGCAGAATGCTTCTGCCATTAATTGGTGCAAATGAGCCTTGGACCACTTTTGGAACCACTGCACGCTGGGAACACTTCACTAAACTTGGAAAGGCTCTGATCAGAGTCACCCTGATACTTAAACTTGCAAATAAATGATATTCACTTAACCTCTGCTAGGCTAAGGGCTTTATATTCCAAAGTGTTTCTAGTACTGTGTGTGTTTGTGTGTGTAAGTAGTGGTTATCTTAGCAATATAAATAACCAAAATTGGATAAACTGTGCAAATTAGGTTTGCTCTTTGGTTTGTATTGCATGCATGCATGCATGTTTGTCCACAGCTAACAGAGAAAACCTCATATCTGTGCCTTCATTAGATTACGAATCTGATAGGAATTTTCCAGTCATATCTTACACCGTAGTGCTACTGGCTCTTTTTACTGATCGCAGTTAATATAGAGAGTGGTGTCCACTCATATCTTCTCTGTAATATTTCTATTGTTACACCAGTGAAGCAGCTTCCAGTTATAGTCAATATCTTAAGAATAAATTGGTATGGGTATACATGGATATCTTCTTTATTGTTATCAACCTTACCACTTTGCTGACCCCTCTGTTCCCTAATGAACTTAATTAAGAGAATGAATTAAGTGCTGTAGTATAGCTATCAGTAATCATCATATTAAGTAATCCTTCCTGCATATTTCTGTCACCCAGTTCGGTGAGATAATTGGGAGTTTGCATGTTCTCTCTGTGCTGATGTAGGTTTTCTCCAGGTACTCCAGTTTCCTAGCAGAGTCCAAAGACCATAGTTCCATAGTTACCCCTTGGTGTGAATGTGAATGATTGTGTGCCTCTCGGCCCTGCAATGGTCTGTCGAGCTGTTGAGGGCCTGCCCAGTGTCAGCTGAGCTAGGCTTCAGCCTTTCTGTGACATTAGCAGGTTTAAGCGGCTCGACAAGCGAGTGAGTGACCATTTTTGCATTTAATTCAGACATTAAGAAGCTGTACAGACTGACTGGAGTGGAGAACAAGCCCACTGTTTTCCTGTTTAATGACACTCAGATTGTGGACGAGTCGTTTTTAGAGGACATCAACAACATCCTCAGCTCTGGAGAAGTGCCCAACCTGTACAAGTCGGATGAATTTGAAGAGGTTGGTCTCCGACCGATTAAATTTACAAATGTGTTTGTGCAGGTGGGTGTGTTTACTGTCAGTGTTATATTTATACTGTGTAGATCCAGAGTGCTCTTACTGAGTCTGCAAGGAAGGACAATGTACCCGAGACTGCAGATTCCATGTTTAACTACTTGATTGAGCGTGTGAGAAACAACCTTCATATAGTGCTTTGCATGAGTCCTGTAGGAGACGCTTTCAGGTACGTACTCTTCTGCACCAGCAAGATACCACTGTTTCTTCCCAATGCCTTGAATGCTTCAATGGATTCGGACCAAATTGATTTGATGTGTGAAATTCGGTCAGCATTTGAGTAGCCTAGTCCTTAAATCGAATGACCCGCCTCACCTATAATGATGATGATAAGTACTGAAATGATTTCTGCAGGTCCAATTTTGGTCATGGCTATAGTTTTCTAATACAATGCTACATTCAAAGAGAACTCAAAGAAAGCCCTGCAGCCATCTTATTATTTCATTTTTATGAGTTTCACAGAGCAGAAATCAGTGCACTGGTATTCAGTCTGACTGGGAGAGTTAGTCTCCGACAAAGTGAAAGCAATTTACTGAGCCAGACAAAGAACCACTTCTAACTCACCTGTCATCCTGAGATCTTCATCAATAGTCAGCATGAGTGCCAGGAGTTGCCCGGTCCTGACCTTCCTTTCTAGTCTTCTCATTACTTACTGCATTCACTTGAGTTTTATATTCATCAAAAAAACTCTTTCTGTCTCTCCTTCGCTCTTATTATTCTCTCGTGCTCCCTTTTTCTACTCTTCCTCTTTAATCAGCGATTTGCATCCCTTGTCAGCATAACGAGGTGGCTTGTGTCAAGTGACCCTGGGGTCACACCTAATTAAAAATGACAGCATCTGAATCAAGCTGTGGGTTCAGGCCGAATGGCCTTATTTGTAATTGGTGGGTTTATTACCATGGTAGCACTTTAATGGCGACTACTGGCCCAAAAGGCAGCATAATCATGCATGACAAATCAGCAAATGAACACTGGATGACCTGTAAGTGGAGCAGGGAATGTAGACTGTGTGCATGGGAGAGAATTATGTGAAATTAGTTAATAACCAGCGAGTCCTCCTTCTTAGTAATACTACAATATTTAGTGGTATCTGTAGGAAGGATTATATACAGCTAGAAGGGGTAAATATCTGAAAAAACACTGATTTTTATCTGTCTCTCTCACTTTGTGTGTGTGTGTGTGTGTGTGTGTGTGTGTGTGTGTGTGTGTGTGTGTGTGTGTGTGTGTGTGTGTGTGTG
>JBCNYG010000010.1:13725917-13746387 GCA_039654305.1 Porochilus rendahli | reverse complement strand
CAAGGAAAAACTCCCTCAGTTGACACGAGGAATAAACCTTGAGAGGAACTAGGCTCAAAAGGGAAATCCTCATCCCCATCTTCATTTGGGCGAAACCGTAAAAATACAAACCATATAAGAAAATTGGTACATTAATCATTCTCCGTAAGCTCTCATGGCTAGTTCCGGTCTATGTAAATGTAATGACTTTGGTAATGTTACTTTACTTTAGTACAATTCCTGTAAACTCTCAAATGTCTAGTAATAATAACATGAACAATATATAGCTCACACAAAAGATAACTTACTTGGACCGAGCACGCAATTGAGGACTGTGGACAGACAAACACAAACACACACACAATTTCTTGCAGTAGGAAAATCAGCGTGTCACAGTAGGTTCAGCAAAGCCCACGTGAAAGGTAAACAAAATCTATTTGGCATTTATCACTTAAATCGTTTAATTTTCTAGGTTGTGTGGAGGATGCCATCACAGGATGGAGGGCCTCTGCGATTGGATAGAAGCAAGTTTGATTACATCTAAGAGCTCTTGTACTTAACCTTTGCTCTTGGTTCTCAAACAGATACTTTTGTGATATGTCAACTTGAACTGCCACATTAAAACATTGGTATATGATCTATCTATCTATTCATATCTATAAAACCTAATAATTACTGGTCATGTTATGAAAAAATGTAAAAAATGTAGTGTAGCCGTGTCTGTAGTAAATGATGGTTGTAATCTGCGAGTGCAGTGCCCTGTGTTGGAGAGGAGCTGGAGTGGACTAAATGAATGCTGAAGTGCTAGAAGGTCACAGTGCTAGTGAAGAGGCCAGTGTACTCACTGCACTGCCGAGGACTGCGGTTTTATTTCTCCTTCTCCATGTCTCAGCAACCTATTAACTGATTTTAATCAACTATGACTTAAAATAACCCTCTGATGAAACTGAATAATATGTACTAGCAGCAGTATTGGAAAGACATTTGTTGTAATCTTTACAGCTTCTTATTTATAAACATTCCTGGGTTTGCCTGAACAAAAGTCTTATCACAAAGACTTAATTTCACTTTCAAGACTATATTTATTACAGAAAAATTATCAAATGGGCTTGTTTATAACTAAATATATAATATCGTAGCAAATAATACATCATATTGAACGTACAAGCATCACTCCAGGTCAATAGTGCTTCTGCAAACATGGCCATGATCATCCCAGACTCCCAGGTGCTTGTCATGATGAATAATTATCACAATAAAAGAATCTCCAACACCTTCAGACACCTTCAAGATGTTCCGATTCCAAGTAATAAGAATTTGTAACACTATACTCTTGAGGCCCAAGACACTTGTAATCCATTTTTAATACACAAGTAGGCTATTTTTGAGGGCAGTTTATCAAATGGTCAGAAAAGAAGTTATCGACCCTATGGTGAGAAATCTGAGCCACCTGTAGGTTTGAAACATAATGGGAAGCAATAATCTGTTGATTTTTACATCTGGTAATATTACCACCCAACTTGCATAGCATTATGATAGCTATGTACTGGAGGTGACCCTAGACCATGATGCTTCACTATCATGCATGACTGGCAGTTTGGTGAACTCTGGGTCCAGCAATTTTCTAGATGGTCAGTAATTACATTGGTGGCATAGCGATATGATATTGAATTGATAATTTTTGTTAGCATTTTTTCCTCCATGTTTCTGCTAATAACAGTTTACACACGTTAGGGCCTTGGTGTTCTAGGTGTGTCTTGTACAGGACCTGTATGGTTTATGGTGAATGGTGACCATTGTAAGAAATATGATATAGAGTTCATGCCGAAGCAGACATTGCTAGCTGTGGGTCCTAATGGAGCTTTTAAGGGAGCCATCAGGAGGAACTACAACTTTTGTGCAGCCAGTTGTCTTGTGGATAGTTTTCCTTGCATGACCAAGCTTAACTATGTGTACCAAGGGTGTCTGAAATTTCTTACTGCTTGCCAATTTGCCTTTAGGTGATGGTGATGGTTTCTACAATTTTTGCAAAAAGATTTTTTTGAGAAAAGGTCTCAAGAGATTCTGTTGCACTCCGTGTAATAAAGCCAATACCAGACATTGAAAAACTCCATCTTTCTGTCCTTGACCACTCTGATTCAGCTTTGATTAGTGTATGTAGAAAATTAAAAGGCTTCAGATTTCACACTTTTTTTGTGTAAACACATCTCTCATTAATATGTCTCTCTCATTCCTAACCATTTAGACATATCCATCTCTAAAACCCTTGGCGTCATGGACAAGGGACTTGTGCCAGCGGGTAGAGCAATTTGCTCACTGGGCGGAGACGGTGCATCCTCCTATTCTCTTCTGGCTCTCAGGCTTTACCTTCCCCACCGGCTTTCTCACAGCAGTACTGCAGTCTTCTGCACGGCAGAACAATGTGAGTACAAACACATGATCATACCAACCAATATATATATGTACTTAACCCCATTTTCTTTAAAATTGGGAAATTTTCCCAAATTCAGTATATACAATCTTTGATTTATTCATTTACATGAACCTTTATTTAACCACAAAAATAGAAAAACTGTAAATTGTATTTTATAAATATAAACAAATTTGATGCCTGCACATACTCGTAAGGACACAGGAATTTTTACCACTGTGTTATATCACCTTTTAAATACATTTTCCTAATTGTTTGGGAGCATTGAGTATTGTAATTGTTGCAGTACAATTAAAATTTTGTGGTCACTTCTCTTCTTGATGATGCAAAATACAGTTTTAATAGGAGACAGACCTGTACCCACAGCATGTACATGCACTTTGTTCCTATGAACCCACGCTATTGAAGCTGGTGCTTTTATACCTGTTTTCAATACCTTACCAGCTACTAGTTACTTTAGGACTGTTATTTTAATATTCTATAACCTTTCACATTTATTTAAAACTGCTCAAACTTTTCTTGTGTTGCAGGCATCAAATTCTAACTTTTTTTTTTAAGTAAAGTTATTGAAATAGTTTTCTTTGTTCACTTTGTCATTTAAATAAGGCTTCCAGTAATTTCATTAATCCCGGATTTTAGTTTTAACGGCATTTTAGAAAATGTGCAAATTTCTCTAGAAATGGGGTGTGTACACAGAAATATTTATAAGCATATGCATAAATATATTCATGGATACATGCACACAAATATGATATATATATGCACATGTCATGTAAGCAGTCAGCAGTTGCTGAAGCCCATTTGGCAACAAAGGCCTGTAAAATTTATTACTTTCCAAAGAATCACATTAGCAGATAAGGCCAGTCATGTTTACTTAAAGTGAGCACACACTGAAATGAGATAATTTGAGCATGTATTGTAGATCATCGCTGGAAATGACGCCGACACTAAAAATGAAGAAACCCGAGGAAGTGTACAAGAACAGCATAGGCAAATCACCTTCAAACACTGACGCAAGTCTGGTAGTTAAATGGTTGGGTGTGCTCTGCAGGTATCTGTGGACACGCTTTCCTGGGAGTTTGCTGTTTCTACAGTAGATGACAACCTGCTTTTGCCTCCCAAGGTGAGTAAGTATTCACACTTCATCAGAACCCTTCTGTATCCGCTAGCAAGGGAACAACCTGTTAACCACAGGGACCTTGGGGCCTGATTCAACTCTATTTTTGTCTTTCACTTTTTCACTCCCATGCTCAGCAGATAGGGATGGGTGTCTGCTTTCATTAAAGATCTACAAGAGGAGATTGCTGTCATTAGTATCTTGCTTAAAACTAGAATGCTAGACATGATTATTTTGAGCTTTGCATAAATTTGCATAAACACATGACACTGTAGTAAACATATTTTTCAGGGCCACACATAAGGTGAAAAATAGTCGTTCATATGGATGGGTTTTTCCGGTTGGGTTATATTACTGTATGATATTTGATGATGGTATGAGAAATATCACTCAAAATTGTTTACTACATTTAACTATACTTTTAAGCAGTTTTATTTTTGACACAAAAGTATGTATCATCTGTAGATGTAGGATATTTACTGTGACTGTCACTTACAAATGTTCTTGTTTATGAAATCAAAACAAAAAAACAAAGATACAATTGATCAGAAAGACAATCTAGACACTGTTAATGTTATAGGTAAAGTCTGTTGGGCTTTTGGGGGGGTTATCACAGGGTATCCACATACCCTGTGGACAGCATGGCCAGCATAGCCACTGGATCTCAACCCTATTAAGCTGCTGCGGGAGTAGCTTGACCCTACTCAGGCGAGTTCAACTTGTGGAAGGTGCTTCAATAAGCATGCAGTCAAGTTTCTTCATCTTACCTAAACCAATTTACAGCCAGAATGACAAAGGTCGGCAAGGCCGTAATAGCGGTAAATGGAGGATTTTAGTCATAAGCAAAAACCGTGTCAATGTCTTGACTATTTTATATTTACTTAGCAACTCATTTGATGGATGTAAGCTTGGGTTTTCATGAAAAACGTGACATTTTTTGTGTGACCCCAAACTTTTACATTCCCTCCCTCAGTCTTCCTCTGCTTTATGTTCGGTCTTTATCTCCTCTCGTTATACTTTATAGAAGTGCAGGAACAATATCCAGGTTCTTATAATACTTATTCCCTATTTTCTTTTCTAATTTGAATTCTCATTTACTCATTCAAATATTTATCTTAAATCTTTGTTCTCTTAAATGTTTTACAGTTTTGATGATGTTCACTGAATCATAAATATCAACCATGCTACAGTGTTTTTTTCTATGTACAGTGGGACTTTTTGCAGGCCTTTTCAGTTCCTTTGGGGTTTTGAATCATTCTGTCCTCTACAAATTACTCATCTTTATATGAGAGCTTAAGATTTCTTTAAGCAGGTGGCCATGATTATGGATAGAGCTGTAGTCTTAAAAGAGGTAGATCTACAGGAACAGGGTTGGTGATAACTGTTGTAATCTGTCCTGTAGGATGGTGTGTATATTCGAGGTCTTTATTTAGAGGGAGCTGGCTGGGATAAGAAGAACTCGTGCCTGGTGGAGCCAGAGCCCATGCGGCTGGTCTCCCCCATGCCCACCATCCATTTCAGACCTGTGGAGAACCGCAAGAAATCTGCCAAGGGTATACAGACACGCACATAGCTGCAGTCAGACGTTTACTCACACACATAATGGACATGAATGTCATGGGCATGGCAGTAGTACAATTTCAGTGATTTCTATGAATTGTTCTTCTTCGGCATTTTAATAGAAAAGTCAAGAATTAGATAAAGTTTGAATTTATTTATTTATTTTTATAAACACATGACCAAAACTAAACATACACCCACTTAGATGATTGATTCAGTAGTGCTAAAATTTCAGATATGTTTCATCTTACGTCCTTGTTGCTGATCATGATTCATTACAAAGTTATTCTAATAAAATAAGGGTGAGGCTACTCACTGGATTAAACAGCACAGTGCAGATCTGGGAAAGAGGATCATAGACTTATGCAAGTCAAGACTATCTCTTTGAGCCATTTCTAAAAAACTACAGATTCCAAGGTCATTTCAAATAATTTTACATGAGTAGAAGTTCCTTGGATATGTTACTACTTTGCCAAGATCTGAAAGAAGACCCAAACTGTCACCCTGACGACAGATGAAATTGGCTCTGTCAGGAGCAACCTGACACTCACTCTCAGTTAGCTACACAGGGACTGCATACATACAGACCTTTTGGTTTTACTTCCCTTAAATGAAGCTGCTTCTTGTGGCACAGTGCCAAACCTACTGCACTCATACAGAAAGCTAGAAATGAAGTCGTTAAACTGAAGTTCCTTAGTCATTGGGGACATACAGACATTCCTAAATGTAATTTGTTCATAGTGCTGTTCGTTACCTATTGTGGCCCATGCCTGTAGTAGTCCCGCCCACGCCAAAGAAAGGACATTTTAACCATGTCAAGTTTCTGGATGTGTATAATTTATTTACTTATTCTTGATGCCAGTAATATATGTTCCCAGATTCAGCACTATAATGCTACTGCACACTATATAGCAGCGCTATTGAATAATACGCTCTGTGGTGTGGCTTGTCCGAATGCAACCATTCACGTGTTTAAATTGTGACTATTTACAATAAATACGGTGGATGAAAACTGATCCATAACCACAGCATGAGTAATTCACCAGACAACAGGACATGCTAGAAAGAAGCAGTTCACATAATCTGTACTTTCACTGGAAGCAAAATGCAAGTCTCACTTAAATTTCTTCACTGCAGGAACACAAGCCTATAGATATGGGTGGTTGGGGAGGCAGCACAACACTATTTAGTAATTTAAACACATAAGCTGCAAATAACCATGTGGATAACTGACAGCTTCACCCAAGCTATACATATTATTTGTGTTTATTCTGTATAATTAGGTTTTCTTGCCCTTTTGTGTGTAGGTATGTACTCGTGTCCCTGCTACTACTACCCTGTGCGTTCAGGAAGAGCTGGGCGACCTTCATTTGTAGTGGCAGTGGATCTTCGATCAGGAGCTGTGCCTTACGATCACTGGGTCAAGAGAGGAACAGCATTACTGATGAGTTTAGACACTTAAGCTGGCAAAACACACACACACAGAAAGAGAGAGAGAGATATGGAGTATCTCGAGTTTATATTTCCTTTGTGGTAAAACGCGTGACTTTGATATTAGTTTGATACTTTTAACACATCTTGTTTGATTGATTTGATTTGTGTAACAGTTCAATAAATTTATTTAATAAAATCTGTATAAATGGCGCATTTAAATGTAATTTTATAGTTATTAAATAGTTTATTGTTTCTATGATTCATGAAATATGCTATTTGTTATTGGACATTAAATTTAAACTAACTCAGAGAGAAGACTCACAGAAATAATCAGTTCTTCCTTCTATCTTTTTCTTTTTTTCTGTCAACAGCCTATGAATAGAGACAGGGGAGAAAGATACTAAAGTTCTCAGGATGGTCTTTAGATATTACCCAGGCTGGGGTGAATTCCTGAAAAAGGGAGAAAAACAAGAGAGAGTGCAGAAGAAGTGAAACTGAATAATAGTTCCAAGGAAAGGACAGAGGGAGAGGGTGTGTGGGTGTGTGTGTGTGAGGGAGAGAGAGAGAGAGAGTGAGAGAAGGTGGGGGCCTCACTTCAAGGCTACATTCAGACAGCCCTCATCTGAAAGAGTAAGACTTCCTCAGAAATGCAAGGGGCTCTTTACTGGCCTCCAGGTCTGAGTCAGTGTGCACCACGAACTGGTTGTTGGGGCACTCATAGCAACATGTTGAATTCAAATTTAAATTGGGCCTCCAAGGCACTTTTGTAGGTGCTCAAAGTACTCCAGATTTTTTTTAAATGCATGTAAAGCACAGAAGGGAGGGAATGACATCTTTTGAGTCTCCAAATGGAGAATGAAATCCCCTGGGATTATTCATTACAGTTGTTGAATGTTCCCACCTCTGATCCTTCCAGGCCACATGAAGAATATAAAAAGCAGTGTGTGTGGTGATCCAATAAAAAAAAAAAAAAAAACGGGTTGGGGGGAATGGGGGTTGATACCAGGCTCATGGGTTAAAGATGGACTGTCCAGTAGCTAGTTGATCAGCGAAATCTGGGTCATTATTCATAGCTGTGTAAAGATCTGTTTACTTTTCCACCCAAGTCACCAGACATATTGCTAACATGGCGAGCCTACAATTAATCTTCTGCACTGAGAACGGGTTCAATATTAAAGCTCAATCTCGAGCAACGAAGCAACGAGAGAGAAACCACCACCAGAATGGAGCTGAGCTCCAGCTGTGCGTCAGTGAGGGTAATTCCAGACGCCCGGGAAAGAATGGAGCAATCCTGGGATTTTTGGGAAGTCGGTGTGTGTCCTCCTGAGAAGAGAGGCGGGGCAGAGCAAGACTCGTCCACCGAAAATAACCTGCATGGGAGAGGAAAGAGAGAGCGGGGGGAGAGAGAGATCTACAGTACAGTGAAACATCAAGGCGACAGCAAGCCGAAGCGTGGAATTAAAACTGCGCAATTTTGCACACGCGTTCGGACCCCCGGAGCTGCCAGGAAATCTAAGCGTCATGTTCCGATGCGCCTCAGCGGACCTGCATGCGGGACGCGGCTCTCCTCCACTGTGGCATGATCGCACGTTTATTTCCTATTACAACTGAGCCGGACTTCTTTTTAGAGGAGGATCTGCAGTTCCTTGCTGTCGGGTGCTTGATGATGATGATGGGAACGAGGATGAGAATGAGGTCGGGCCTTTTTGGAAAAGCCCAGAACGTTTTGGTGGCGTGTCAGTGATGTTTAAGCATGGCCACGTTCACAGCTGCTTCGTGAACGACGTGTGTGTGGAGTGGAGGTGAATCGCAGCAGTTGGAGGATCAAGCGCAGGTTATTTGCATTTGGGAAGAGCGTGACTTTGAAGGCGCCTAGGATCTGTGCGACGCTCACTCCGCGCGGGAGAAGAAACTGCGCAGTTGCATTTTGCACCAGGAGGATGATTCTGATTTTTGTTTTATTTATTTCCTGATTTATTTTTTTGTACAATGCAGAGCAAGCCGTCTCCCGGCTCAACCCTTCACACGTTACCAGGTAAGACTTTGCCGACTTAAAAATAAATAAACAAATGAAAGCGTGTGAGTGCGCGCGCGCTCGTTACACTGTATACCCGTCGGCTTTTCAGGGCTCGGCATGTGACGTAACCCCGCGCGCTAAACACGCAGCAAATTTGAGCAACGTTGAGATGAAAAGCAAAGCGCGTCCGTCCATTCAGCACCGAACCTCCAGATCAACTGGTTTAGTGCTCAGTTGCCCTGTGTTTGCGTGTGTAGGAGACATGTTTGGGAGCTGGGAGGGGGGCACTGTAGCAGGGAGAGTTAACACTTCAGTGTGATGTGAGATTGAAAACTTAACCCATCTGCCTGTAATATGGAAACTGATGAGCTCATAGTTCACTGATGTCCAGGAAGAGAGTGGGAGTTGCATTACACTGCACATTCTCCCTCCATTAAACACCGCGGAATCTCCCGTGTTCAAAAAACACCCCACTTTAACCCCGTCCACCCACGCGCTTCTACCTCAAATCCTCTCGAGCTGCCGTGAACAGAAAGAAACTACTATTTATTTAGTTATTTAGTTATTTATTTATTTAAATCAACCCCAGGCGGTGAAAGGGACTCAGGGACTCAGGCCTGCTCAGGGTCTTCACACACGCTCCTGTTCTCTTTCCAGAAATGGTGGTCAAGTTGTGGCGGGTTCGCAGATTTTCCAGGAAGGACGTTTGAAATTTTTTCTTTCTTTTTTTTTTTTTTTGAGCCATGTATTTTTTTCCCTCTCTCTCGCTCTCTCTCTCAACGTCACCGCCCCCTTTTCTTTCAGGTAACTTCTTTTCAACACCACAAGAGGGCGCCCCATTTCCTAAACACACCCTGCTCACTAGAACAGCAATGATGTTTTGGGGTTTTATATTTGTTTGTACTTAAGCGTTCTGTGCCTCACAATAAGATGGTCCTGAGTTTAAGTCTCAGTCTCTGATGTTTCTGTGTGGGGTTTGCATCTTATGCTATGTCACTATATTGTATATTGTACTGATCCCACAAGGGAAATGATTGCCTCTGCATTACCCCATCTATACCAGTAAAAATACTGGGAAGGTGACCTGCGATGGACTAGTGTCCCATACAGGAGGAGTTGAACTCCTAGTCGCTTCACGCGACAGAAACTGTGGATACGACACTAGGCTTAGGTGTAGAAGCCCAACAGACTTATTACCTCATCCAAAGCGAACACACACTCTCGGAATAGTGGGCTGCCACACACATTGTGACGCCCAGTGAGCAGTTGAGAGTTCGGTGCCATGCTCAGTTGCACTTCAGCCATGAAGGTGGAGGAAAGGAAGGTGCAGCTCACTCCCCCACCACTACACATTTTTCCTGCTGGTTTGGGCATCGAACCAGTGACCTTTCGGTCCCAAAGCTGCTTCTCTAACCTTTAGGCAACGGCTGCCCCGTTTTCCCTGTGCTTGTCTGGGTCTCCTCCGGGTACACCAGGTTTCCTCCAACAGTCCAAAAACATGCAAGTTAATTGGCTGTTTCAAATTGCCACTGTGTGTGTTGGCATTGCAATGGTCTGGTGAGCTGTTCAGGGTGTTCCCTGGCTTTGCCCAGGGATTGGCTCCAGCCTTCCTAAATACCCGAGACCATGTTTGAAATAAACACGCTTTGTTCTCTCTTTGTCGAGCCGGAACAGGATCGGACCTTTCAGTGAAGAAACTTTGTAAATGCATCAGTATTACATTAGACAGGTGCAGGTGTCCAGTTACTTTTTGCCAATTGGTGTATATGATGGACGGTACGGTGGAGTAGTGGTCAGCACGTCTGCCTCACAGTCCTGGGTTTGTGCCCCAGGCTTAGGTGTATGTGCGGGGTTTGAAAGTTCTCCCCGTGCTTGAGTGGGTTTCCTCCGGGTACTCCGGTTTCCTCCAACATGTCCAAAGACATGCACATTTGGCCAATTAGCTATTAAAAATTTCCCCTAAGTGTGGATCTGAGTGTGAATGGTTGTGTATGTTGACTTTGCAGTGGTCTGGAGACAGCTTTTCAGGGTGTACCCTACCTTCACCCGGTGTCTGAGATAGGCTCCAGCCTCTCTGCGACCCCTGAGGGATTAAGCTTAATGAGTGTATATGATTTGAAAAAAAAAATTAAATCCTTTTTGTCTGTGGGAAGTAATCCTTAAACTAATTTATGAATTTAAAATTTTAGTTTGCAAAATGTCATGCACACATGCCAGGAATGTCCAAAATACTAGTCCAAATTTGTTAAATAACCTTTCAACTTGCAAAAGAAGGCTAGCGTTTTTGGGCCCAAAATGGAGCGAATTGAAATGGATTGTGACATGGACCTTTTGAAACCTTTTCTGGCTGAACAATTCTTATGGCTAGAGATCACGTTGTAAACCCCCAGAAACCTTAATGTCTGGAACCAGCTCATGTCTAGTATTCTTCAAAAACCAAATATCCATCTATATGAAGGAGTATATCTTGTTTGATAGCACCATGAATGGTATCTCGATTATATCTACGTATATTATTATTTGAATAACCCCCGTTAAAGAAAGGGGTGCAAGTAAAAGGAACCGATTTCATTAGCATACAACACATTTGTTCAGTGGACACATTAGAGGCATTTATTTATTTGTTTGTTTAATTTTCTGCCTATAGAACACAAGCCAGTGAAAAACATGGTGCATCACTTTTTTCGTTTTCTTTTTTCGATTTTTTTAAAACTGTATTTTGATTCAAGTTGACATAATCAATTAGAAATGTATCAATCCTGATGGAAATTATTTATAAGTAATATCAAGATTCTGATCTTTCTATTGAAGATCATTGCACTGAGTCCAGATGTTTAGATTACCGGTTTCATATAGGAAGGAACATCAGAATGCTAACTGATTATTAAAAACTTAGAGGTGAGAAGACACCAGGTCACCAGTTAATTGCTGGCCTTGCAGGACAAATCTTTACAAGAAATTTAAATAGATGCAAAATGTCTTTGTGCAAGAAGGCCCTGGGTTTGAGTCCTGGGCCTAGTGTGGTCATTTCTGTGTGAAGCTTGCATGTTTTGCCTGTGCTGAAATGGGTTTCCTCCAAGTGCTCTTTTTTGTTGTTGTTATTAATCTTTTACATAAATTTTTTACATAAATTATTACCTTTGCATTTAACCCATCCAAAGTAAGCACATACACACACACACACACACACTGAGCAGTGGGCTGCCACTCCCCCACTGCTGCACATTTTTCATGCTGGTTCAGAAATCGATTTTTCAGTCCTGTAGCTGCTCCTAGGTCTAAAGATTAGGTTCATTGTCTTTTCCTGTGTGCGTGTGTGTCAAGCTGTTCAGGGTGTTCCCCAGGTCTTCGAACCAGAGTCAGCTTAAATAGGCTCCAGTTTCTTCACGACCCTAGTAGGATTAAGCAGTTTGGCAAATGAATGAATAAAAGGAATGGACATCTTTGTGGAGTAGAATGTAGGTCATATGGTGATTTTTAGTATGACGCAACAAAGATGAAATCATAATTCAGAGGATGTTAGTAATTTTAGGTTCTTTAGATTAAACTGACCTGTTCACGGTATACCCCACCTTGTATCTGTGATATACCCATCTTGCCCAAAGTCAGCAGGGATTTGCCTCCAGCTTCACCGTGAGCATGATGAGTAAGTTGTATACTGTAGATAATGGATGAACGGCTAGATCAGGGTTGTCAAACTCATTTTCCCTGAGGGCCACATTACTGCGTTTCATTGAGGTCATCAAGGACTAATAATCACTGAACATCGATTCCCAAAAGGCAACCTTGTATCCATACAGCACTGTGATTAGTTTGTTCAAGAAATTTCCAACTCTATTTTATTGTGAATTATACATTCATTCATTTTCTGAACCGCTTATTCCTAATTATGGTCGCGGGGAGGCTGGCGCCCATCTCAGCCGACTCTGGGCGAGGGCAGGGTCCACCGTGGACAGCTTGCCAGGCCATCGCAGGGCCATCAGTCACACAACCATTCACATTCACACTCACTCCTAGGAGCTGGGAATCGAACCCAGGTCCTTCTTGCTGTGAGGCGGACGTGCTAACCACTACGCCACCGTGCCGCCCTTATTGTGAATTAATGAAACATATATTAGGCATTTTTCATAGTCATTTCTTTTTTTTTTCCCTTGACAACATCCTGACGCCTGACCCCAGAGGTGAATAATGGAGAAGCCACTGCGCATGTGCATTAGTGTTTCTCAGAATGGGTGCCTGCTACCACCATATTACAAGTGTCCAACAATCACTCTGGTCAATAATACAGTACATTGTGTAACTGTTGTAGTAAACAGTAGTTTATAAGCACAAATAAAGACTTATTTACATATTCAGTTCTGTGTGCTTCAGTTTTCTGCAGCCAAAAGCTAGCTACCAGTCTTTTTTGAGTCAAGAAATTTACTTGAAATAAGTTGATGCCACCTAGAGGATGGATGATTAATTACATTTAATTGGAACGATGCAAAGAATGTTCAATGATCATACACTTCGGAAGCTTTTTCGGGCCACATAAAATGAGTTGATGGGGCAGTGGTGGCCCGGTGGTAGGGTGCTGGGTTACTGATCCCAATGTTGGGAGTTCAAGCCCCTCTATTAACAGGATGTCACTGCTGTCCCACCAGTGCAGCTAACTGGGTTATCAAAGGCCGGCCATGTCTCTCACTGTCTGTCGTGAGAGGCAGGTAAAAGAACCATTGCTGATTTTGGTCAAGAGTAGGCTGCATAGTCGTCAGTGTGTTTCTGCCCTGCGATGGCCTGATGATCTGTCCATGTTGTACTCTGCCCTTGCGCAGTGTCGACTGAGATGGGTGCCAGCCTTCGTGCGACCATAATTAGGATTAAGCGGGTCAGAAAATGAACGATGAACATAAAATGAGTTGGGCCCTCAACCTAACCTGTGGGATAGATGGTAAAATATGTCCAGGCAAATTCAGAGTTACCAGCATCATCCACTAGATGGTGCCACTTGCATGAGCAAAAACATTTAATTCCCCTCACAATGTGTTTGTGTCACGCAAACTCTCAGATCTTTATTTGTTAATTCACATCAGCATTTAATTTGAGCTGTTTTAATGACCTGTATAACTTCACTCTTGTGGTTATGAGATAAATGTCATAGAGTATATTTCTTTTTTTCTTCTATCAATAAGAAGTTACTCAGGCAACAAAACACAAGGTGGTGCACACACACACACACACACACACACACACACACACACACACACACACACACACACACACTGGATTTCTGACACTACATAATGTCTTTTGCCTGAAACCAAGTTAACGATTATTTTTCTTCACAGCTGAAGGCGTGCCGGCTTGGCTGAAATGTGGTTGGCCTACGTGAGGGCCGCTCTGGATGAAAACCTCCATCAGACAGCATGCAAATCAAGACTGCATCCAGTCAGTCAGTGTGCTCAAAAGCTGCACTCAGAAGAAACGTGAGCATGGAAAATGCTCAGGATAAAGATACGCAGGTGCTTTCTGTGTTTCATTTATATATTCCATCTTCACTGATGTTCAAACACGTTTCCAGAACTGGGCTTAAGCCTGATATTTCGAGTCAACCATGTGACATAATGTAAAAGGGAGATTTTAATAAGTTTGCATACATATATGTGCATCAGTGTTCCATTCAGATAGTATATCTAGCTGTTCCATGTTGGTAATGGAAAGAACTGGTCATTGTTTTGGTTAAGTCTCACCACTACTTTGAAAGAGTCTTCTCCTAACCAAAACCAACCTACCCTAACATAACCATACACCCATCTTTCATGCTAGAGACATGCTCAGAAGTTAATGTACCAAACTCTATGCCAACATGGTAACACCACCTCCAGCATTGTGTCAGTTTTGTGTATTAACATGTACTTTATCTAAACCATGAAGAGTTTAATAAGCTGATATTGAAAATAAAACAAGCTAAAATTATACAGACATAGCTGGCCTGTAAATGACATTGCTTTACACATTTTATCAATACAACAACAACAAATCATGCCTTTTAAATAAAATATAAAATTAGGTTATAGTCAGTAATTCAGAATGTTTGACTGTGAAAGCCGTCTCTCCTGTGCAGACGCCGTCGTACACTGCTTTTGCTTTTTTATTGAAACTGTCAAGTTTACATTTCTCTCTCCTTGCTGCAGTTAATCAGTGTTCTGTCTGAGACTCTTTGCACAGCTCTTACACGTGCGAGTCATCCAGATGACATCTCGTTCTTAATTTAGTGTTGACTCCACTCAGCTCGTTAGACAAATACAATGGTGCAAAAGTGAAAGTGAAATTCCTCAGTCAGATTTCTGTTCTTTAACAGTCAGCAGTGTTGGCTCTGAAAACAGCTTGTTGCTCTGTACTCTGTGGTGCCGTGTCAGAGCTGCTGCTGCCCCCCATGACTTCGCTCTGGTATTACACTCTTCAGGAATTTCAAATTAGTTATTGGCGAAATAATTGACTTTTTTTGACTAAAATTTCTGCCTGTTTGTTTGTTTTTCCATATTTTACGATTGTTGTGACTAATCGTTATAGTATTATTTTCTTGTTGCACATATGTCAAATACACATATCAGCCACAACAATAAAACCACCTGCCTAAAAGGCTGTAACTAAACCTCGCAGTTTGCAGCACACCCTTTAATTCTTGTAAGATGTAAGAAGCCTCCGTGGTTTGGACTTGTTTGTTCAGCACATTCCATAGCTGGGGAATTTGGGGAACAGCTTTTTCAGTCTGACAGGGTGTGTTAGGAAGCGGGTTGTACTTGGTCAGCAACTGTAAGTATGTTTACATGATGATAGAAAAAATGAATCACTTTGTTATTCCGACTTAAAAACTGGACTTTTAAAATACAGGTGAACATGTTAGCTTGGCTGAAATCACACTAAATTGACTTTCTCGTGTGAGCACATCCAGATAGTTCAGTTGGGAGTTGAGGTGTTCTGACCTAGGTCTCTGTGTATGACCCTCAGTTGAGCCTGAAGTAACAGAAGTCAGTGTAATCCACTCCCATTCATTTTGCTGCCAGTCAATTGTTTTGGTCTGTGATGTATTAATTGATTTCTGTCCCATGCTTGTACATTGGAATCAGGTCAGTAGTAGTAGATTGCCCATTTTTCCTGCTCTCAACGCATCAACTTTCTGTTGACTGACACATCAACTGACTGTTGCTTCCCCGTATTCTCCTCCACCCCATGTCGGGTGCCATTGTAATAAGAAAATCACAGTTTATTAATTTCACCTGTCAGCTGTCTTCTAATGGATGATTGGTGTACATGAATAACTATCATTATGATACGACTTCAAAGATACCTTTAGATTTTTTTAATGAATATGTAATAAAACCCAACTTGAACTGCAAGTACAGAAGGGGAGACAGAAGTTCACTTGAGGTAAACTGAGGGGAAGCTGAGGGTTTGTTGATGTTTTTATTGGAATTCCAGGTTGCCTTTTGGGCAGCACAGCTATAAAAATTGCAAACTGCTTATTTAATTGTTCAGGACACCATAGCCTTTTACTCAGACAAATATAATGTTCCTGCATTTTAAAGTGCTTGTTTTAACAGATCTTTTGACCTTTTAAACCGTGTGATGACAAATGAGGATGGATAATTAGACTTGCGTCTCTGTTTTTTCTGCATTGCTGTTGTAGGAGATTTGAAGCAGATGATTGTAACTATCACGTTTTATGCTCTCCTGGTAGACAGTGACAGACTTAACGATGCTTTGGGAGAGCAGAAATGTTTCATTTTCCACACCATACATGCATACACTTTGTCTCAGTGTCCATATGTGAAAGGAATGGCATGCGTGTGCCTCAGAGCACAGTGAACATGAGCAGAGAGATACCTTGTTCTGTAGTAGGGCTGTTTGTAAAGGGAACTGGTGCAGCTTGGACTTGGAAATGCTTGAAGTAATGCCATCTTAATACACACACACACACACACACACACACACACACACACACGATTGTTTCGATACATGAAGTAGAGCCAAAGCAGAGTGCTTAAGAACACAGAGTGAAAAGGGATAAATACACACCAAAGCTTTTGGCTGGCTTTAAAAATCAAGGCAATCATATTAGCAAAGCTTCTAAGCAGAACCACATAGACATGGAACATGACTTAGATGGTCGTCCCATGTCTGCGCCTGAGTTGATGCAACCGGGGGCAGCCGTAATCTAATAGCAGAAAAAGCAAACCTCAAAAAGCAGATTTATTTAAACTGAAACCCAACAAAATAGAGGCTCATACACCACTGCTCAGACTTACACACAAAAAAAAAGCCTTTCCAGAGTAAACACCAAACATTGAGCACGGAAAAGGAACTTGTTGAACGACTAATTAAACTAACGTGGCAACTGATCCAAATGATTGCTTGAAATCAACTAGTAAAGGTAGTGAAAAGAGACCTCAGTGTTAACCTTTCCTGCTTTTGCTTCGGACCAAGATGGGAAACACAGGAGAGATTTATTTATTTCCTCCAGGGCTGAAGTTTATTCAGCCCTTAAAGTAGCCACGCTACTTTGTATCATCAGGCTCAGACACCTATTGACGGAGATATGTATATTGAGCTTCACCTTTAGGCCTGATTTAGTGCCTCATCTATAGTTCAATAATATTCCTTGTCGTACTTACGGGAAATTCGTAAGGTTTCTGTGTTGGAATTACGGTGCATTACATTTTACAAAACAACTGGTTAGAGACAAAATGATTGGTTCGGATTCTTGATCTTGTTATCCGGGTATCTGTAACCATTTCATTTAGCTGTGAGGGTGTGTTGTTATAGGATCCTAAAAACTGATATGTACTGCCTTCGAGTCAGTAACTTTAAATAACCAGCATTAACGAATTAAAGATGAATTAACTGTTGTATTTCGAATCCCTTTCTCAAAGCTGGAAATGGTGTGTGGTCAAAGTTAGTGATGGCGAAGGGAGTCGTGATTGTGTGTTAGCTCATCTTTCAGCCCTGCAACATGAGATATAAATTCAGACTGTGTATTGCGTGTGTATTACCGGAAGGACAGTAAAGAGGGAATGACGTTTTCAGGGTTAGAGTGTGTTGAGATTGGACTGAGAGGGGTGTGTGTGTGTGTGTGTGTGTGAAAGAGCATGTGAGTGTGTGATGGATTAATAGAGTTATAGTCATGGTTCTCATAAGTTCATTGCATCACCTCTCTATAAATAGTGATAAGGCGTAACTGTTTATGCTTTCAGTCGTGGCCCATTTTCATACCAACATGCTGCCGGATGTCACCTTCATGCACGTATACACACATTAGCCTTGAATCAATACTACGCAAAGATAAACCTCTTGGTGATCCAATTAAATGGTGAAAGCAAGTGAGAGAACATTCTGGCCGTGTTTGTGATCAAAATAAATATTTGCCATGCAATCAATTCTAATTATATTTCATTCTCTTTTTAAATGTTTTAAACCATATGTTTAGAGCTTGATTGTGAATTGGCTGAACAGAGACAGGAAAGGCAGGCTCGATATGTTGGGCTGTAGGAGGCTGCGGGAAGAGAGGAGGAGGAACAGGAAGCGAGGCAGAAGAGTACATCCCTCACACTCCTCCTCGCAGCGTGTAGAGAGAGAACATCACGCCACTGAGGGAGGACAGAGGGAGAGAAATGAAGGAGAGAAGGCATGCAAGGTTGGAGTCATGCAATTAATCCACCTGCTGAGTGTGTGTGAGGGAAAGAAGGAGGATGTGACAAAAAAATGTGTAGACAAATCATTAGAGAGCCCGGATAGTACGTGACAGGTATCACGAGCCCAAAAGTTCACATGCTGCTGAGAGTATCTAGGATTGTTTTTGAACTAACACGAGAATATGTTTTCGATCGCAAAGCACTTCTGTAAGTTACTCAGGATAAGGGTGTCTGCTTAATGACATAAATGTAAAATGTAAATGAATAAGACTATATGGAACTAATAGGATCATTGCTACTCTAAGGATGGCTACAGTTTCTAGAATAGTGTACTATAATAACATTCAAGGAGATGTCTCATATTCCTAAAACCAAAAAATGAAATTAAATCAAAATCCAATTTGTGAGATAAACCACAGCACAGTTTAATGTGAGGAGACCATTAACTAAGATTGCAGCAGTGGTTGGAAATGCAAACACTCAAAACATGTCCAGCAGTTTGACAGTATCACTGGGGTCTGTGGATGTGTATCGAACTGTACCAGAGGGATGAACTTGATTCTTCATAAAGATATTTCCTTGTTTAGTGTTTTAGTGATGGTGGTGGGAAGAACATTTCACTCCAAGATCTCCTATAGATGAGCACTTTGACGAACTCTAGTGGCTACAAACGCCTCCATATGCTTTAATTTCATTTTCCGATAAACACCCTATCTTTCATTAGGGTCGCGGGGAGGCAGAAGCCCACCCCAGCCGACTCTTTGAATGATGGATGTGATAGGGTAAGAAGAATACTGGGTACATAGACGTGTCCGGGTGAGAGAGATGCATTCGGAACGGTCTGGACGTGTTTAATCTTGGTAATGTTATGTGGCAATAAAATGAAGTTGACTAACTCAATGTACTGAATAAACAGTTTATCCTGTCAATGGATTTTTTTGTTTGTTTGTTTGTTTGTTCCTGATAGCATGGCCATGTTCCAGACCACCAAATATTGGTTAAGGGTGTATAAGGAATAATTTTCATAAGGAGTCCTAACCATAATTCCATTAGTATTCCATTACGTACTAACCATAAGTATTTGCAAGATTTATTTAAAAAGTAATGGAACTCTGGTCTCAAGACGTTCAGAACGTAATATACATGCTGTTGGAAGTGAGAAACACCACTGATGGGATAAACTGGTCATTCAGGTCATCATCTGAATTCATTTTACTCTCACAAAGTGTTGCTGAGCCTCGGCCAACTGAAGCAACCCCAGATCATAACAATGCCTCCAGACTCAAGTACAGTGGACATTGTGCAATTGTGTACTTCGCTTCATGTGCTTCCCTTCGTACCATAATAGTAGTTAAATCTGCTTTAGGTAAATCTGGCATCAACAAATCAGATGTCCTTTTTTCCATTGCAACAATGTCCAGTATTTCCGATGAAGCCTCTCATTCCAATTGTTCTCACTAACTAGTGGTTATTAATATGGACTTTATAACAGCAGGCAGTCTTGATTCCAATCTCATATTAGTTCAGGTGGATTAAAATCTGGAATCTTGGTCAGTTAATACTTTCCATTGTTCCAGCTTGTTGTTTCTTGTTCAGCTAACCTGTACACAATATCATCATATTTATGCACTTGGGATTGATGTCTTCCTGATATGTAGACGTCCACAACCGAAACCAGTTTACATTTCTCTCAGTTGTGACAGGTGGTCTAATGAAATTTTTAGGCACTGTATATATGGAAAACTGATCAGACTACTTTTAATGGTAATCCTTATAGATATATGGATAGATAAATGAAAGCTGAAAACACTATAAAGTGCCAGAAAGAAGCTTATCAAAATCTCGAAGTGTCCGCTTTATTGCGTCCCCTCCCTTTTTTTCACCAAAAGAGTGAGCTAATCACCCTCTCTCCTTCTCCGGTTTGGGTCATTGCCCCCAGTTCTTTGTTGCACCAGGCTTTTGTGTGTTGGGGCCATCGCAGGGAGAGCCAATGAATATGGAGGAACCACACATAAGATGGAGGACAGAGTCGGGATTCGGGATGTGTGAAATGATCCAAACAGTAGAGCATCTCGACAGCACTGCCAAGATCTGCAATGTGTTAAGGTTATGTGGACAAACACTGAACAGCGTGACACTGTAATTACACACTTCACATTCTCTCTGCCTCACACACACACACAAACACCTACAAAAAAACGCATGCTCCATGTAGTCAGGGATATTCAGTATACTGATGAAATATAGATCAGGGATGTCAG
>JBCNYG010000010.1:13658050-13672017 GCA_039654305.1 Porochilus rendahli | reverse complement strand
GAGCTGGGAATCGAACCCAGGACCTTCTTGCTGTGAGGCAGACGTGCTAACCGCTACGCCACCGTGCCGCCCGTTTTAGAGGTTTTTGTAAATTTAATTCTTGTGCTATTGAGGAATGAAACACCGAATGAGAATTTAAGTGTTTAGGACCCTCCTCTGTATTCTTAAAATCCTTTGATGTTTGCTACACAATAAGCATCATTAATCACCTCAAACTCTGATGTGAGATTGGAAATGTCATCAGTCATTCAATATAAGCACGCCTTCTAAAACGGGTAATTTCAACTGTCCCCACACACCTTTATTTAACCACACGTATTGCTATGCAATCTGTTCACCTCTTTCTTCTTAGGTTGCTGAAGGTATGATGACAGGGAGGGGTTGAAAATCTCATAGCGAGCCAGCCTTAAGTAGGCTAACGACACATGCGTGTGCTTCTCTGGTATTATGGCGTAGCTATTTAATACAGCTGTGACGTACATGGGGACAAAACTGAAAGAATCAAATCTACACTTACATGGGGCTCGTTTATTTCCTCTGTTTGTTTGTGGAAGAATGTAAAAGAAAAAGGCGGAAATATCTGACTGATGTTGGAGATTTTTTATCACACTGATATCTGAGGAGATGACACAACAACTCGGCATTGTATAAATTATTATTTAAATGATTTATTTGAACAGAATTAGACTTTGAGCTGGAACAGGAGAGTCCTGTCAGACACCCAGCACTGCAGTCATGACATCTCATCCATGTGCTATGAATTATTTATTTATTCTTCTATCACCTGTCTATCTGTACACTAGGTGCTATTATAAATCTTTCTTTCAACACTTTTCAACTCTGCACGTATTGTTACACCGCCACTTTGATCTTCTGACGCTGTTTTAGGCTCCAAGGCTGATTGATGATGAGGATGATGACAGTGTTCAAGGTGTTGACTCCAGAGCATTCTTGGGATACCGACCCCATCACACACCTGACAGGACTCGGGGTGGATATCACACACCCTCTATACCTTCTCACTACAGAGTTTTTTGGTGGTAGAAGAGGACTGGCACAATATTAGACACGGTTTTAATGTTGTGGCTGATCAGTGAACTGAACTAATCTTTTGTTCAATTGTTCATTCATTTTCTAAGACACTTAATCCTAATCAGGGTCACGGGGAGACTGGAGCCCATCTCAGCCGACTCTGGGCGAAGGCGGGGTACACCCTGAACAGCTCACCAGACCGTCACAGGCCAACACACACACACAACTATTCACACTCCCACTCACTCTCACACCTAGGGGCGATTTAAAACAACCGATCAGCTTACTGTGCATGACTGAGGAAACCGGAGTACACCACGGGAAACCCCCGCACGCACGGGGAGAACATGCACACAAGGACGCTGTGAGAGAAACGAAACTAGGAAAACTTCCTTGAAGAACCTTTATTCTTCCTTGTTTGTGTAGACAGAACAGACACTTACAAAACTACAGAGAACTTCTCTTCAGGAATAAGATACCGTATATAAATATATAACACACTCATAAGAAATAAAAATTCATGTAAAAAAGTGTAAAAAAATACAATTATAAAAATAAATCAGTTTTATATCCACTCATGAACCTGTGATATTAAAGGTAAGGTGAAACACTGTAACGCCAGGATCTCATTACGTCATCAATATTGCTGTTCGATGTTGTAGTTTTAACTTTAATAAAATTGTAATTTAGGATTGAAAAAATGAAATGAACGTTTTATTCGATGGTCCTTACAGCAGTAATTTCAGAGAAATGGTTCATGTTTATCTCTTCTGTTTCTCCTTACGTTTATATTTAAGGAGATTTACAGGATATTTCATTTCAGTTCAGGATAGAAATGCTAACACTGCTAAGAAGAACAATAAGAGGAAGAAAAAGTATAAAGTGGGAAACACAGCTAGTTACTAAAGGTGTAAAATAAAATACAATAAACCCTCTGATGTCCCCTCTAAACCCTCTTAATCCTCTGATGTTCCCTCTAAACCCTCTGATGTCCCCTCTAAACCCTCTGAAACCCTCCGATGTCCCCTTTAAACCCTCTGAAACCCTTTGATGTCCCCTCTAAACCCTCTAAACCCTCTGATGTCTCCTTTAAACCCTCTAAACCCTCTAAACCCTTTGATGTCCCCTCTAAACCCTCTGTGTGCTCATGAAGAAGACGTTAATAAGCAGTGATGAGTAAATGACAGTTTGTAGTTTTGACTCATGAACGTCCCTGTAGCTTATACACTCATGATACTTTTTATAATACCCTCTTCATCCCTTAGCTCCTTCCCGCTCATCCTGGATACTGCTCTCAATCAGGTCCTGTAGGTAGGAGAACGTGGGTCTGTCCTCGCTGCTGAACGCCCAGCACTGCATCATCATGCTGTACACCTGGATGAGAGGTAAGAGCGAGAGGTGAGTTATCCAGGTAAGAGCTCAGCTCAACTCATCGTTCAACACCGAACACGGCGTGCGATTGCATTGCCAGCCTCCCCGCGACCCTAATTAGGAATAAGCGGTTCAGAAAATGAATGAATGAATAATTATCAAAACAATTTTAGACTTTTAAAACCTGTTTTTAATATGAAGTGTCCCCTGTAATCCCTGTGAGTGATTGGTTGCTATAGAAACGATAACATATTAGAACTACCCAGAGAATGAAAAACACTGCCAAGCTATAAAAATACCGTACAGTACAACCTGAAGCCCACAGCACCTCCTGCTGGGCTTGCTGTAGCACCGCACTTACATCTTACACTTTCTGTCTCTAATATCAAAGAATCCTCGAAAAAAATCCCTGGATCCAGAATTTGATCCGGATCGTCCCTGAAATCTAACGGAGTCGTCCTTGGGCTGTGCTCCAGTCCCCCAAAGCGATACCCAGGTTTTGATAGGACACGCCCCTTCTGTCACTCACACACGTATAATTGCAGCGCACGCGACGATCCCTCGAGCCGGTCGGACCTGTTCGGATAAATTCCTCTCAGATTCACTCTCTCTGACGTTGTGACTCAGAATAACGAGCGCGTGTTTACATTACACGCCCCGGGGATTAGCATCGGAACCATTCCTGTACTCTTTCATCTGTGGGATGAAATGAAGTGTGTTTTTACTTTTGGTGGACACATGGCAGGCGCTGGCAACCTCCAGCTTTCTTTCAGGATGTTGAAGAGATGAACAGCCATCACGGTGCTTTGTATGTCCCCTCCGATCCGCTGGAGTGAGAGCTGCACAGGAAAACATTTCAGATTTATTTATATTCTTATACCAGTTTATATCACTGTGCCACTAATTCACATCCATGAACATAAAATGCTCTTATTCTGCTTTTTTTAGAGAAAACATTAATGTGTATAATTAACCAGGTGGTGGCCTCAAGTCATGTGACAAAACATTTCATTAAGTAACAGTCCCACTTCACCGCAGAGCGCAAACAGACGCCTGACAGAAACCCTGTGAAAGAAAATGATCCGGTGGAGAAAGTCGTCTCTGTTGCTGCTCCAGACTCTCACGATCCCCCCGGAGGAGGTACATCTCTGTTCCAGACCCGGGACATGTACGGTGGGTCCTGTACTTATCCTGAAGTCGTCAGGTTTGTCCTATGGACCCTGATACACCTCCATTATTCATGATCAGTAATCATCTTCTCTACATGCGCTCTCTATAACACACCTGTACAGGTAGCAGTCTGGCCGTGAGTCAGATCCACGGGACATAACAGATGCAAACGGACAAGTACAGGACCAGGAAGGAACACCGCACGAGGAACGCAAACTTACAAACGGAGACGAACGGCATGAAAAGGATTGCTCGCAGTCAGGCGTCCGTCTAGGATAGCCGGCGAGGTGCGGCTGCCGCGAAAACGGTGGTATTAATCGATGATATTTATCCCATTGTAAGAAATCTGAGGCTCTTCCTTCTGCCATTGTCGGGTTTGGAATGTTCTTCTCCTTCCGTGTCTCTGATCTCCTCCGTGGAGAGAACCAGGAACGATTCATTATTGTGTTTCTGGTGATGCGAGGCTGTACCTCACCGCTCAATTCAGAGACTACTCCACCCCCCACCCCCCAAATATAAACACAACCGTCGTGGTGATCAGAAACGACAGGAGCATTACGCATGTGTGATTAGCGTTCCTCACGTACCCGCTTCGGGTTCCTGCTCAGCTCGCAGTAGGAGAACAGCTCGTGGAGAACAACACCAAAACTCCACACGTCTGATTTGTGGGAGAATTTATGTTCTGATAAGGATTCGGGTGCGTACCTGAAACACAGTCAAAGCACATTTCAATTCAGTTTGGATTTTAATTACGGATCAGGATCAATGTTCACTTTTCTCTCCTAGTATTAACACTTTTGATCAGAATCAGAATGAGGAATCTGATGATCCCTGAGGAAATTGTGTAAAGAGTAAGAAGCGCTCAGAGATTTTCCTTTTCCTTATATGGGCGTATACTTTCCTGTCCTCGTTAATTCACACATCCCGTGTCATCAGCCTCACCTGCTTTAATTAATTAATGCGTTACAGGTACAGCCGTCCAGGCCACTGATACGCGTTAAGATCCACGCTCGGTACTGAATACATGAATACGGCAGGTTCCTCCGATCTTTGCTTTAAAAACACGTGATAGGATTTTTAGAATTCCTTTACGGTCTGGATTTTCTTCCGCGGGATTTTATTGGTTTGACGAAACGCACAGTAAAGGAAACCTGGACCTGAGCATGGCGTCTCCCGTCCTTACTTATATATTTCTGTGTGCGGTCGTTGAGCACACGCCAATAAGGAGCAGCTGCTCCATGTTGATGTGGGCGGAGTCGTTACGCTTGTGTTAATGCTATCCTGCAAATCATGTTTTTTAGGAACTCGGCGTTTGGTGGCATCTGTCCCTTAAAGCGGATCCCAGGAGAACTCTGTACCTGCCCGGGAGAACATTTCACCGCTCGTTTCGCTGGTGTACGCTGGCGTTCGCCCTCTTTACAGGGTCTCTGTTTGTGAATTGTGAAATGTGGAAGTAAACAGTGATACTCGGGGCACCGATATGATGGCTGGTGTGAGAGAGCTGTCAGCGAACACTGAGGTACAAACTCTCAAAGCTTGCGGTCCTCGAGCGGCCCGGTACCGTGTCTGGATCACTACTATCAATCTCGCCACCATCGTCGGTGTGCTCACCCTAAATATTGTTCACATTCATCCGTTCCAGTTCACAGAGTCGGGGCGGTGTTTCATTCTGGAGGGGAAGGGTGCACTACGCCAGGGTTTTACAGAGAGCGTGCGAACTCAAGCCACAGCTCAAACCTGAGACTAGCGTGAACACACAGATGTTTACAGCGATACTGAGAGCTAGTGAAAAACACGCCAACCGAAAACAACCATCTCCGGAATGTACGATTTCAACCCAGGGCGTCCCAGAACCTCACGTGAGCAGGAAAGCTGTGAGAGAAAGACGCTGTAGTCCCAGGTCACACGGCGTGTCTGGTAGAGCTGTAACGGCGCAGTGCGGTTCTGAGACAGTTACGGTTGTATAAAGAATAATAAAGGAATTCTCGGTACCAGAAGATGGGACTCTCTCCAGACTGGGTGACTCGATAATACTCTTTATTCAGAGGGACGATCTTCGTCAGGCCAAAATCCGCAATCTTCACCAGCGTGTCACTCGATACCAGGATGTTCCTCGCTGCGAGATCACGATGGACATAACGCAAGTTCTGCAGGTACTCCATTCCCTACACACACTCACACACACACACACACACACACCCAACAGCCGTGGGAGGATATGTCCTAAACGTCAATCAATTTTTATTGAACATTTGCAAATATAACTTCTGCAAGGTTAAACATCTATTTAATTACTTGTCTCCGTATGAACATTGTTGCATCATCTCGCTCAAGCACTCAGTGTTCACTTGGATCAGTGTGTGCATGTGTGCACGAGGTATTTCACCACCAAGAGAGCAACAATGAAATGTATGTTTGTGGGACAGGTGGCACGGTGGTGTGTGTGTGTGTCTTCCAGTGCTTGCCTGGGTTTCCTACGGGTCCTCTGGTTTCTTCCCACAGTCCAAAGACATGCACATTAGGCTAACTGACTGTTCAAATTGCCTCTATGTGTGTGCGTGATAGCTCTTTGATGGACTTGTGAGCTGTTCCAGGTCTACCCCACTTTAGCCCAGTGTTGGCAGGGATAGGCTCCAGCTGCCCTGCCACCCTAGTGGAATTTAGCACTTCAGCAAATGAGTGAATGATTGAATGTTTGTGGAACAGTAAACCATGAATTGTTCTCCAGCTGCTTTCTGAGACCAGCCCTAAAATAACTTAGGGAGATTGCACGAACCTAGCATAGCCATAACCCAAAAAGGTTTGGAAGTCTATTGCCACTTTCAGAAACTACTAGGATGTGACAAAAATACTCCATTGTGGATGCAGCTTTGAGTTTTGTTGTGTCTCTAATTCTCCACTCTCGCCCTTTGATCTGCCTCAATGTGTTCTTTCCCTCGCCTCTCTTTTTGCTCACCTCCTGAGTCCTCCTTTTGTTTGTAGGTTCTGTATTTCTGCTTGTCTGACAAGCTCAAAAACGGCATTTTTCTGCCGTGTGTGTGTTTCCATATCACTGTCAGCTGTCAGACGTCCTTTTGTTGTTCTTTTTTGTGATGTAACACCAGACTGGATTTTCTGGATACTGAACAGAAACAGAACTTAAACACTGAACACACGTTCAGTAGCATCGGATGCTCCGACCACATCACGCCACACAAGCCGGCTATCCTTATTGAACAAAATGCTTCCCGTATCGAACTCCTCTGAAAGGCACTCCAGTCCTGATGCATTCTGGGTTGTGACCCCTGCGTGACCTGACTGACCCATCATGGATATTCATCTCACATTACTCAAATATTCTCATGGGAATGAGCCTATTGGGTTACCGTGTGTGTGTGTGTTTTGGGGGGGTGGGGTGGCGTGGCATCATGCCAATCGATGAGAGATTTGAGACCAGTGTGGGTTGTGTGTTTGCACGGGTGTGTGTGTGTGTGTGTGTGTGTGTGTGTGTGTCGCATGATGTATTTCATGGTGTTTTCCTCTCTGTGTCTGAATCTCAACACTACTGTAACCCTCCATATGCTGCTGTTTGAGGCGTAGGTACACTTCAGTGAACGGGGCTCTAGGCATCATTGGATGTGGAAGTGTACATTGGTGTGTCTCCAAAGTGTATTCAGACACCTCTCTGAGCATGCACGCACTACCACTTTATTGTAATACCTGTCTGACAGAGCAGGAATGGCTGGTCTGAAAGTAAGACAATCCCCTGATAAAGAAGATAAAAACAAGAACACAAAAGACATTCAAAGCAGTTTGCGATATGGTAACCCTGAGAGGAGAAGAAGAGCTTCTTTGAAAAGGCTTGCAAAATGTTTTAAAAAGTGACTTTCTAGTCACCACCTGCAGCTACTCCCACCCAATGGATCAGTGTATTACTGCACTCTGTTTTGCACATGCGCCATCAACAAGACTGTGCACATGATGATATTTGTGTCACTGTCTGTGGAATTGTCCTTTGGCCTGTAGATGAGTGATTCATTCAGATCTCTTATGTAAGGGGTGTGTGTGTGTGTGTGTGTGTGTGTGTGTGTGTGTGTGTGTGTGTGTGTGTGTGTGTGCAAGCATATGAGTGGTGCAGGTATGTGATGTGATAAGGGTCGAACCCTGTTTGTTTGCCATAGCAGGGTTGAATATTCTGCACAAATGGGTCACCTTGTGTGTGTGTGTGTGTGTGTGTGTGTGTGTCTGTGTGTGTGTGTGTGTGTGTGTGTGTGTGTGTGTGTGTGTTGGTCGTAGGGGTAATTTTGGTATGTGACCTCCCTCAGGGGCTGAGCAGGTGTGAGATTTTGAGTCATGAGGTAGGTGTGTGTGTGAGAGAGAGAGAGAGTGAGAGTGGGAGACCTCAGTGGAATTGCATTACGTTTCTCCCATTTGTTTTGTGGAGCACGATCAGAAGCAGGTGTGTGTGTGTGTGTGTGTGTGTGTGTGTGTGTGTGTGCGTGTGCGTGTGCGTGTGCATATAAGCATTGGTTTATTTGGGATGTTTATATGTAGCCATTTGCTTGCAGCTATAGTGGCGCCCCCCTGCTGGGTGTATACGTGTGTGTGCGTTTGTGTATGTGCTCTTAGGGAGTGATAAATAGAACAGCAGTGTGATTTCACACCCTCCTCCTCTCTCTCTCTCTCTCTCTCTCTCTCTCACACACATACACACACACACCACACTTCACCCCATCCCCCTCTCCCAGCAGTCCACAGTAGCTCCTTGCATCTGTGTCATGTCATTGGGTTCTGCCGTCCTATTGTAACCCTCCCCCTCCTGCCAGTATACACACACGCGTGCACACACACACACACACACACGCGGTGCCTCTCTCTTGCTCTTCCTCACTATCTCCATGCTTTTCTCTCTTTCATTCTGTTTCTTTACGCGTCATTCACACATACTGCTCTTTTTAATGTCCCGGCTCCATAAGCATCATTTTCCAAGTAAAATTCCAGATAGAACGTAGGATATCTCAGACACATACCTACACACACTTTCACAATCATGGACGAGTAATATGTGCACATGTTCCCTGCCTGTCTCTCTGTCCCAACTTGAGCTCCTCCCCCAGGAAGAGACAGGTGTTCTCTCTCTCTCTCTCTCTCTCTCTCTCTCTCTCTCTCCCTCTCTCTCTCTCTCTCTCTCTCTCTCTCTCTCTCAAACCAGGCAGGGCTGTTGATAGTGAGTGTTAGAAGTAGAACAGGTCAGGTGTGTGTTTGGGTGCAGTGGCACGCTCAGTCTCTCTCTCTTTTATTTTTTTGTCCCTGCAACCCAGTTATGCTAATAAAAGAAGATTGAAAGCACGTGGTTTAGTTCAAACTTTAATTTTTTTAAGGAATTTTGATGTTTCGGACTGAACTCAAACATTGTGCGAAAAACATGTGTAATATCATGCGCTCACCAGGCTAGTCATTGCACAGATTATCCTGCATTCAGTTTACCTCAAAATTGTTAAAAAAAGTTATTGCTGGGAATGTTATCATACGAAAATCAACCGCATTCCAGTATAGAAGAAAAAAAATCCAAGCCATTTCTAGCCGGGTTAGCCCGGCTTACAGAAAGCTATTGTTACTAATACCAGTTATTAACAATGAATTAGATGGCATTGTGTGCCTACAGACACGGTAGCAACATGTCTGTGTGTATGGTTGATTTAATGGGACATAAATAAGCTAGTAGTGCTAATAAGCTGTATACTACTACAGCTCTCTGTTGATGCCTGGAACAGTCATCTTGAATTTGAGGGCAGGGTTCAAGATGTTCCACACCCCAACTTTCCGAATCGGAAATCTGCCTTCAGACACGATTAGGGAGGACTAAGAAATCCCAACTATCCAGTAGAAAAAGAATGCAGCATTAAACCCAGTGCAGGACAAAGCTCTGTGAGTGTTGTAAAGTGCAACTGTGCCTATGGTGCTCATCCATCCATCCTTCCATCTGTTATTTATACTGCCTTTCCATCAGGTTCCTGGGAAAGCTGGAGCCAGTTATAACTAACTTTGACTTTTGCCCAGCGTACACCCTGAACGAGTCTCTAACTTGTTGCCAGGCAAACGGAAACAAATAACACACACTTCTCAGTTGACCTTTTCTTTGGACTGTGGAAGGAAACCAGAGTCTGCGGAGGAAACCCACACAAAAACATGGGGAGAAAGTGCAAACTCCACACAAAAAGGGCATTAGCTGGCTATGAGGTTTGAACCCAGAACCTTGTTGTGTTTCTGAAAACTCACATATACAGAAAACTCATAACTCTTGATGACAATGACTATAAATAAGGGAATGATGAAAGAAAATACAAACTGAGCAAATGAAATGGTTTTATTTAAAAGAATAGTGTTTCGTTTTGCTTCTCACCAGAGAAAATGTCTGAATATCCTTTTCACAAGCACCTTCGAACTCCACTTTGTTACCTTTTACAACATGCTTTCTTTAGTTACAATAACACTATACTATACAGAGCCTATTTCGTTTTATACGTGCCCCTGATGTAATAAGTGTGTAATAACTGGAACAGCATTGATAAACACAGGTCTATTGGTAGATGATCTTCATTTCATAATCCAACCCTGAGAACACATATAAATCCATCATAAACAACCATTAGGATTTTATTGTGACCTTATTATAGAATGTACAAAGTATTAATAGCATGCACGGCATGAACACTGGGTGTCTGACCCATAACCTTTTTTGTATGTACCGATGCTAGTTATTTAATTAATGACATAGCCGACTACAAAAATATCCACTGCACGGCAACATGGAACCCACATCTTGTATACCACAGTATCACACATGTATAACTATACAGAGTGATCAAAACATGAATTCTTAGTATCCAATACAAGGGGGCAAACATTGCAATGAGACCAGTCATCTTGGCATTGTGGTCAAATGACAATCATACAGTAGATAAAATAAAAGATGATCTTTCAGGTGTGTGTGTGTGATGGTGCATTAAGCCTAAATGTTTTCTAAAGGCCCAGTTCCAGCAGGGAGAACTTGGGCATTTAACATCAGGGCCTGTAGCCTTTCAGTCTGCTTTGTAAAATTGCTGCCTATCAGCTCTCATCAGTACAGCGTCTGCGTCAGAGTTTGGTTATCTGATCAGCTATTTAGTCTAGCAAAACGGTGCATGTGAAGAGTACTTTAACTAGCAAAACAATAAAGACTGGATATATAATACATATTTCAGGTTTTATTTCATATCGTTTTGTCCTTATAGATATGTACACAGGTGTCCAGAAGCATCTGATCAGGTTATTCAAACCACTGTTGGAGGTGGGATCTATTTATGAGACAGATATGGCCATATAACAAGGCAATGACAGCAGTGATGGACCACCAAGAAAACTATTTTTAGAGGCGTGTTTGTGAAATATTCAACTTCAGCATCTCAACTTCTGCTTATCAGTTATGAATGTATTTATGTGTCACAAGGACCAATAAGAGGGTTTAAACAGAACAAGAGAAATGGGGTGAAAATGGTCGCTAACCGTTTATTGCTGGGCTACATCCCAGACTTCGATAAATAACATGTTAAAAGAGTATGACATTATAAATGCTAATGCATGAAGTTGATGAATTTTTCTGACTTATTATGTATAGAGTTGTCTGCGATTTAAGTCACATGCTTTTTTCCTATGAATGCTGGGTAGTGACATAATGCAGCACACACAAAGAGAGAGAGAGAGAGTGAGTGAGTGAGTGAGTGCACACACTGCTGTTATTGTATAGAGAATTGTGCACATGTTAAATGCAGGGAATGCAGTAGTGCATTATGTCATTTGTTTCCATAGTGACATGTACGACGTTATTGTCTCCTCAGTGATTTATAGTGTCACACTTGCAGGAGTCAGAACAAAGACCACCACGATGCACCACAACATGTGTGTGCACTGTACTCTTCACCTCTTTTTTTTTTTTTTTTTTTTTTTACTTAACAGACCTTTTACAGGGCTTTTTTGCATGTCTGTGTTTTGTGACATAAAGCTGAGATAACAAGTAAAGGCTCATTTGTCAGAAAGTAAGCCACCACTTTGCCTTAACCATCACTAAGCCCACTCTGTATGTGTGTGTGTATGCACGTGCACTAGGTGTGTGGTCTTATGGCAGTATAGACAGCATGTGCAGGTCATATGTTTGACTCGAGATGAAGAGCCCCTTTGTGTTCATGTGAGTTTTGCTGTCAGCATCTGGCACTGCTGATTAGAACAACACGTCTCTTTTAAAACACGCACATGAACGCACAAAACACAACTTTATTGTCTTCAAGAGTTTGCGTTAATAGGCTGTTGGGACTTTTATACTGCATAATCATCATCTTATAAATATTCTGCAATATCAGAATCGACATGGCTTCCTACATGACCTGATTCGACATGGCCTAATGACTATCGCTCGGCTGCCCTGAACCCTATCATCACCAAATGTTTCAATAGACTTGTCTTGTCTCGCATTAAGGCTGCCATCCCTGCTGAACTTAATCCACGTCAATTTGCATATAGAGCAAACAGGTCAACAGACGATGTCATCAATACAGCCTTCCACACAGCCCTTACACACTTGGACAGCAGTAACTCCTATGTGAGGATGCTGTTCTACCACATAAACCGGTTCAGAATTTGGGCAACCTGGGCCTAGGGAGCTCAGGGTGCACCATGATACTGGACTTTAACAACAGACCTCAGAATGTCAGGATAGTTGATTACATCTCCTACACTCTCATTCTGAACACGGAACACCACAGGGGTGTGTTCTCAGCCCCCGCCTTTTTTTGAGTCTGCCTACAGGAAGGATGTCTGTATATGTGTGAATATGTGGATAGTTGTATTTGTGTTTGCATATGTAAGATATATGTGTACATATGTGTATGTGTATGTGTATATATGTGTATGTAGGTGTACTCACATATATAGCTTCAGGCACTTTTTAAAATAATTCTGTTAAACAGAGAGCTGTTAAACTGATTTTCATTGTTCATGCAGCAGTTGACAAAGCTCTCTTTATCTTTATCTTTACATGCCTCTCTTATTCATATATTTACACAAATCAGCCATAACATCCTCTACCACCTGACTGTTCTGCAGCTAGGAAGCTCCAAATACAGCAAGCTGTAATGCTCTGTGTTTTGACACCTTTGTATCATAGCCAGCGTTAACAGTTTTAGCTGTGTGTACTACAGTAGTTCTTCTCTGGTATCAGATCAGACGTACTAGCCTCCGCTTCCTACGTGCATCAATGAGCCTTGGGCACCATGACACTCTTGCTCATGTTTTGGAGATGAATAGACCCTGATTATCCATAACACAAACATGACCACTGACGGGTGAAGTCAATAAAATTTGATTATCTTGTTACAGTGGCACCTGCCAAGCAGTGCGATGTGTTAGGCAGCAAATGAACAGTCAGGTGATGTTTTGGAATAAGAGCAAGTGTAAAGGCCACACTGAGATGGCTAAACGACTTCTATCCTTCGAAACAGCAGGTCTTGTGGGGTGTTCCTGGTATGCCGCTATAAGGACCTACTAAAGGTATTCCAAGGAAGAAAAACAGTTAACTGGCAAAAATGTCATGGGTGCCCAACGCTGACTGCGGTGTGCCACCAACCAGTCAAATGGTGTTAATGTTATGGCTGATGTGTGTGTGTGTGTGAGAGAGAGAACTCAAGACCTTTTTCTTATGCAGTTCAGGCAGTGTGTGCTCGCTAACGGCAAAGCAAGGGAGTGTTTACGCATGTTAGCCAGCTTTGCATACTACTGGGATATATTTTATGCAAAACATACTTACGTAGTTTTACCTCTGTGCATCTGACTTGGTAAAATCTGATGTCTACTGTGTGTGTGTGTGTGTGTGTGTGTGTGTGTGTGTGTGTGTGTGTGTGTGTGTGTGTGTGTGAAGCGAAGGTGAGTATAGCATGTGTGAGCCTGTTTGTATCACCTTAGCATCTGTTTTTACCTGGCTGACGCTGGTAAATAATTCTGCCTGTTCATGTGTGTATGCAAGCACAGTCTCTTATCGTGTGTGTGTATCGTTGTCTGTGTGTCCAGCAACTTTTTTTTTCTGGCAAGTGACTGAGGTAAGGAGTAGTATAAGGAAAGTCAGTTTGAGACATAAGACTTAGAGGGGTACACACTGCTGTTTTTGTTTCTGTCTGCTTTTGGTACCATGAAAAGACAGTGTTTATGTGGTCAGTAAAACCTGTGTGCTATTGTGTTTTGGAAAAAAAAGAGGGCACTAAGACACACCCTGACAAATGACTGAAAGATGTTTAGCACATCTTTACAAGGTGTTCAGTGGTCTCTCACTCTCTCTCTCTCTCTCTCTCTCTCTCTCTCTCTCACTCTCTCTCTCTCTCTCTCTCTCC
>JBCNYG010000010.1:13643604-13654915 GCA_039654305.1 Porochilus rendahli | reverse complement strand
CCGATCTAAGAAAAAGAGAACTGCCTCAGAACTGACTAGGCAGTCATGAGAATGAGCCAGACACAGTCTTGTGCCTCTCTCTCGCTCTCTCTGTCTGTCTCTTCCTGTCTATCTCTCTCTCCCAGTCTCTCTCTCTATGCCTCTCTCTCTCTCTATCTATCTATCTATCTATCTATCTATCTATATATATATATATATATATATAAATTATCTGTCTCTGTCTGCTTCAGAACTGAGTAGCCCTGCATGAGAATAAATTCACACACTCTGTCTCACTCACTGACTGTCTCTGTCTGTCTCTCTCTCTTTGCCTCACAACTGACCAGTCAAGAGAATAAATCTCTATGTGTGTCTTTCTCTCTCTGTATGTCTCACTCCCTCTCTCGCTCTGTCTGTGTAGATTCAGCTCTCACTTTTACGGTGTCTCTGTTCCTCTTTCCTATAAACGATAGCTCTTTTTTCCCCTCCTTCTCCCAGCATTTCACAGTGCTCTTGCGTGAAGTGTTTGATCTTTAGTCATCCACACTCCTCTTCTGCTAAGAGATCTTAAAGCTCTCTCTTTCTTTCATACTGCCTTTCATGGCTGCTGATCATTTCTGCCTTCTCTGTGCAAAGACTTTCACTATTACTTTGACTCCTGACCTTTTAGATTCCCTCAAGTTTATCAAGACCTTTTAGAATCAGCTGTTATCAGTGAGATTGTTTCACTTACCTTCTAGAGTGTAGATGAAGTATTGATACACGGTCAGCACTTTGAGGTGCTGATAATTTAATATGAAATGTATTACCAGGCAATTTAGTCTTATCTGAACTGTGATCAAATGATTGCACAAGTGAATGTCAGGTTCTGTTTTGGAGCAGGTACAGAAAGGAATGAAGGGGAATGAAATGTGATTTGGATGATTTAGAGCTCATTTCCTTCTTTATTTTCTCTCATTGGTGTAAACTTTACTCGTGTCCATCTGGTGTGTTGGTGTTTGACTTGCTCACTGTAGAGTGTTCAATAACTAATGTGTTTCCTGTGTGAGGGAAGATGGGTTGTTTGGACTGGAACAATATGGCTGTTTTTCTGTTTTGCAGCAGCACTGTTCAAGATACTCCAGCTACCTCGAGCTGAAAAACAGTTTTGTTGTTTGCATGTAGCATTAATCCTTTAGTGACATGAGACCCCTGTAAAGTCATGTCAGCTGCGACCCCAGATTTCCTTTGACCTTTAAGTCAGAAGTCAATCACTTCATGCATGAGTCATATTTATCTCTTATCAGCTAATTATTAAAAAAATCTTCATCTGAAATGGCAGTTCTGATATCTCTTATATCTAGTGTGTGGGTGTGTGGGGAGGGGAGGGGTCATGTCTCTCTATCTTGTTAGAAATCAAATGTGGTCACAAGGTGAGGAATATTTGACAGTTTTAACCTTGTGGGGACCTTTAGCTTGTCACCATGAGGATCGTACTGCTTTTATGGAAAGAATTATGTAGAGCATAGCATTAATTAGCTAAAAACAAATGAAGGTTTCTCTCAAGGATATTAAGAACAGTGTTGTGTGTGGTTGCAGTAGATGGAGGTGGGTATAGCAAATTTAATCAGAAATGTGATTGAAAGTTGAGTAAGTGAAGTTGAATGTAAACAAGCCCGTGGTATTCTAGAAAAGCACTGCAATGTGTGTCAGTTTCTTTCCTCTGCAAATAAAATCACAACGCCGCCAAAGTTATCGTCTTATAGTTCCCCATTCACAAATACAATTAATTGACGTTGCTTAAATAAGAGTAACACATTAAATAATATAAAGAGTACTCAACAACTCAGTGCTGAGCTGTGTAGCATGAGAAGCTAAGCACAAAAAGGAGGAGAGAATTGAAGGAGTGGGGCAAGAAAGGGAGGAGGGGGGGAAGGATAGAGTTCAAAGTCAAGGTCTAGTACGTGTGGAGCAGCAATATGACTTGTGTAAATCTCTCTCTTTCTCTCTCACACACACACACTTACTCACATGATATTGACTGACCTTGAACTTTTTCCATATCCAGTGTTCTTCAGCCAAAGTGGCCTACTGTGTGTGTGTGTGTGTGTGTGTGTGTGTGTGTGTGTGTGTGTGTGTAGGAGAGAGAGAGAGAGAGAGAGAGAGAGAGAGAGAGAGTAATAGTGTATTGACTAATCTTTCTTACCCTTGCACTTCAAGTCATGACTCAAACCTTAGATTCTGACACTGTTCCTTGCACCTTTGTGATACTCACACCACATGGTCAGATCTGATAGACGAACCCTCTGCTCGTGTGTGTGTCTGTGTGTGTGTGTGTGTGTGTGTGTGTACCCTACTGCTGACTCACGTTGTCCCACAAACTGGAGGCTGTGCATAAAGAGGAGTACTGGCTGTACCAATGACACATCCAACCATTACACACACTTACTTTTCTGACGGTTCAGTGGTATTTTATGTGATATGCTGCTGAATAAACAATTTACATACTTGAACTGGAATCTTCAATTGAATAAACATAAAGCAGTGTGTATGTGTGTGTGCCTGTGTCTTGTATCTAGGTTCTGCTATACACTTGTAAAGGCTGGTGTATAAATAGACGTTCTTGGACTGGCTGTGTGTGTAAGAGAGAGTGAGAGAGTCACTCTGCTCATCAGGATGCTGATTACAATAGACTCGGAAAGAGCAGGAATGTTAACATTGGTGATTAATGTGTCTACACACACAAGTCTTCCGTGGTGACTTACTGTAGGGGGTTGGGGGGGGGGGACTGGTATTCCCCAGCCATCAAAGGAGTTCCTCTTTCCTGTTCATTGTACCCCTTGATGCAAGACACACACACACACACATGTATGTTTCTCATACACTCTGTGTCACTCTCTCTTACACATACACAGTTTGACACTCACCAGAAGAAAAAAAAGACTCCAAGGTTGTTGGCTAGGCCAGAAGGGTCAGCAGGATATTACCTCACAGGAAAGTGGGGTGTGAGGGTGGAGTTGGGTCATGGGGGGTCGGAGCATTGTTACATCTGCTGTTGTCCATGTTGAGCACCATGTTCAGCTTCACTCACTTCCTATGTGTGTTTTTTGTGGATTTTCTTCCGTTTCTGTCCAAGAAGGCCAGTTCTCGTGACACACTCCCGTGGTTCAGCCGGTCTGTTATGTCTCGTAGCCGCTGATGTAACTGAGCTAAATATAACGTTGAGTCCTGTGCAGCGTGGGACACTGCTGAGCTCACACACACACACCGCAGCGTCTGTTTGTCATTACTGGGCCGCAACTCAACTTCAGATGCCAACAAAGCAAAGTCTGTGGTGTTTAAAGCACATTCAGAATCACATCTGACTTTACTGCTTGCTGCATAGCAACAGTTTAAAATAATTCAATCCTTCATTTATTTTCTGAACTGCTTAATCCTAATTAGGGTCGCGGGGAGGCTGGCACCCATCTCAGCCAAATCTGGGTGGGGGGGTTGGGGGATAGCTCGCCAGGCCATCACAGAGTTTTAAATAATGATTATACTTTCTGAAGCTGTTCAGTATTGTTGGTGTTCATAGCAACTCTAATCCTGTTTTAATGTGTCTTCTTGCCTGTCCAGTCAGCTTCTCCATACTGTAGTAGTGGTACATCAGTACTGATGATATTCACAGGCTTCTCAAAAAACCAAACAATGTTCAAATTCATCTCAATGTTGATATCACACAGTGTAAGAAGATTTACAAGAACATTTTCACAGAGACAAAGAGTGCTCGGAAAGTCATGACGTTCCTCTTATTTAAGCTGCATAAGACATAATCTTATCACCACCTTTTATCACGTGTGTGTGTGTGTGTGGCGGGGTGGCAGGGGGTAACCAGAGGACCTAACTTTAACCCACACATCACAAATCATTTATTTGTAAGTAATGGTGATTTATTCAGTAGTATGTTTTGCACTATAGATGGGAGCAATGAATGTTGTTAGTCGTGATATATACAGTATATAATAAACCCCTGGTTATGCTTTAAAAACCCTACTTTAAGGCTGTCTGGTATGTTCCTGTTACCCAGCCCTGAATGACCTCAGTCACATTGACTAGACTCCATCGCTGAATGGTTTACTGTCTTGGCCTGAATTTCTTGCTTTCAAATGTATTGAATGTATTGTTGTTCTAATCTGTAAGATCTGTTAGTAATGTGTATAGACCATAAGCACACTGATTTAGGCAAATCCAGGTCTGCTCTGTTAGTGGCACTGAGCTATGGAAGCTGATTTCCACCACAGTCAAATACACACACAGGTTTACTCTGCAAAGCTGCTTTGCGAGAATGCCAGCTGTACAAAGAGTCTTACAAATAAAACTGAGTTAAATTGAAATGTTGCATGCTATGTCCTAATAATGAGAACATATAATGATTACATGTTATTCCGTCATTATGATACATCGATATAACCAGGGCGGCACTGCGGGGTAATGGCTAGTACGTCCGCCTCACAGCAAGAAGGTCCGAGGTTCGAGTCCTGGGCTCTGCAAGGAAAGTTTTATGTGGTGCATATTCTCTCTGTGCCTGCATGGGATTCCTCCGGGTACTCTGGTTTCCTCCCACTGTTCAAAGACATGCACATAAGTCCAGTTGGCTGTTCCAAATTGCCCCTAAGTGTGACTGTGAATGGTTGTGTATGTATGTTTGTATTGGCCCTGCAATGGACTGGCAAGCTATTCAGGATGTACCCCACCTTTGCCCACAGTTGGCTGATATGAGCTCCAGCCCCCCTGTGACGCAAGTAGGATAAACCGGTTTGGCAAATGAATGGTTAAGATAATTGTATTTTCATAAAAAGGATATTTTCCCCCAAATTGTGACCCTCGCTCACTCGCCAAACCACCTAATCCTATCACGTTCATCTCAGGTGGCACCTTGCCGCATGCCGCCCCAAATTGTGACCCAATATATATATATATATATATATATATATATATATGAGACGTATCAAGTATACGATATCTCATAATGATTTCGCTCCTGATTATGAATATACCAAGTCATAATTATGAGATGCTAAGTCATTATTATTAGAGATCACCTCACTATAACATAGTTCTGAATCATGCCTCAACATCTCATATTAATATTGAGATGATTATGGGATGGAAAGCTATAATTGAGATTATAACATCAATAATAGTAATAATAATCGTCAACACTATAAGGAGTCGTTATAATTGTGTCGGAAACGAGATTTCTATTTTGAGGAGAGATGATCGTGTCCCGTGACCGGTAGACATGGTGCTGGAGGCGGAAGTGAGCTGCCTGGAGGATAATAACAAGCCCACACACAACAGCGGGACAGAAACGGAGATTAGCGGGGTGCGGTGCTAGAGACAGAATGTTCCGTACCGTATACTACCTACAGCACTAAAGAGTGCCAAAGTACGGCGCGTGCTATTTTATTTTAGCCGCCTGAGCGGTGTTGAGCCGCGCGCAGCCGTGGAGTTTGCGCTGTCAGGGAATTCCGGAGTCGTGCGGTGACGTCATGTAGCGGGGCGGTGTGTTTGCGTGCGTGCGACAGAGACAGACAGAGAGCAGCGTGTGTGAGATCGGGGGGGCGGTTGTAACATCAGCCCTCAGAGACAGCTTGTCCCTTTAAAACCTCGCGTCACTCAGAGCGCAATTCGATCCCAGCGCTCTGTGTGTGCGCGTGCGCGCGTTCACGACAGAAAAGCCTGTCCAAAACGTCAACACAAAGTAACCGCTCACACACACACACGCCCTCTCCCGTCATCAGCGTACAGAATAACTGTTAAGCAAGAAGAGTGTAGGAAGAGTGAAGTCTCTCCGTCGGTCGGGGACTGCTGGAAGCGGACGGTGCGCGTGAGCGTCAGGAGTAGCGGCTCTGTCGCGGGGAAGCGCCTTCACACAGCCGTGTTGTGAGTGAGAGAGAGAGAGAGTGTGTGTGTGCTTTTGTCTCAGTCCTGTTCTTCATTCGGGGACACTCGGAGGTTGAAGTTAGGAGTTTGGGAGCGGTGTGTGGGGTGTTTTTTTCGGGAGAGCGTGTCCTTGCTGGATTGTATCCCCGCGCCGCGCGCTGGTAACTCGAGCGCTTTTGTTTGAATGGGTTTTATTTGATCATTCATAATTCAGTCATTTCCCGGTTGTCGCCTACGTGTGAGTCATTCACATCACGAAAAGTGCCTGCCGGAACATTTAAAGTCGTGGAAAGTAAAGACACGCTCTTCGTTGTTCTACAGATCCGAGTCGGGCTTTGTGTCTTGAGGAGAGCCGACGGAGCTTCGCCGCGTCTTAAGGTCGTAAAGGACAAGATTTCCAGCAAAGGTGAGTCCTTTCCGTCATCTCTCTGTCTGTCCTGTCTGAAACGGGTTCGGGTTTATTGTGTTTATCCTACTAAACCGGACGGTTATTTTGCGGTAATCCGGATAGTAAGATAGAAAAGGCAGACTCGGGCGCCCGGAGTGCTTCAATGAGTGTGTTGTGGTAACTGTAACAGTTTGCTTTACGACACCGGAAGCTCCCGGCGCTTTCGGTTTAACCCTTCAGTGCCCAGCCGAGTGCCTTTTAAACACTGGAGCGCAGATGACACGCGGTGACAGTTGCACTCCTCGCTTCTCTGTGTTAGTTAATGTCGGCATTAACAGCGCAGTGGGTTAACAGGGGTGTGTATTGAAGTTTAGATGGCTGGTGATTGTGAAGCCGGTGTGACCACGTGTCTTCTGGGGGAGGCGGGGTGGAGGACTGGTTTAGGAGAAGGGAAGAAGAGGAAGAAGCTGCTGGCTCTTTGTGTGTGTGTGCAGCTGGAGGCAGGACTAAAGCAGGAGGCGTGGATCCCACAGGCAACGTGGGCAGGCGCATGAAATGAATGGAGTGCCTGGCAGCCTTTTACGCACACAAAGCCCATGTCTGAAAGCACATCATTTGCATCATCCCACTACAACCGCCCAGCTGGGGAGCTGGAGTTTTTTCTCCCCTCCCTCATATGCTTCTGTGTAGACTTCTTTTCTCAGAAGCTTCCTGTGTCCAGGCTAGGGGAATTACTCCAATCACACAAAAAAGTAGTCTGTTCCTAACTCCTGGCTTCATTCGTGCCCACTAGTGCAGTGTGGACTGATCGCGTACCAGTGCTTCCTCTGTAGGTTTGGTCGTTTACAGCATCTCATAAACACCGCAGGCGTAAAACTAGGCTGGGGGAAGTGGGGAGATCCCTTTGAAGACGGCCTTCTGATCAATCCGAGCGATCCGCGCCGAAACGAGGGGCCGTGTTTACTTCTGTTTGAAGTGGTGACGAGATTCAGGGCTGTAAAGTTAACAACAGGACCAGCTGCGGAGGTTCGCTGCTTCTGATGTGCTCCGATTTTCCCGAGACAAGACCAGCAGGATGAAAGAACAAACGAACCATCGGTGTATTAAAACTGTAAGCCTCCGTTGTGAATTGACGGAGGGCTCTGATGGGCTGTAGAGAGAGAGCGGTTGTGGTTTCGTTTGTGAATAAGAGGGAGACCGTGCTGTGATTCGTATGAAGATCATGGGAATTATGTTGAGGTAGGGATGGGAGATCGAACAAAAACATCAACAGAAAAGTGGTGGAGACGTACTCTAAAAGCATTAGAAGATAAATCGGTGCAAATGTAGGTTTAGTGTCTATCACGGTGTGTAACAATGAAGGCAGAAAAGCACTGACACCTAACAATCCAGTGGGGACAGTAGTGCAGTGGTTAGAACACTAAGCTTGTGAGAATGGTCATGGGTTTGAATCCCTGTAAGACCCCCACTGTGCTAAGACACCTGGGCAAGGTCCACCACAAGTGTGCGTCTGTCCAACCAGCAGTATAAATGGGCAGCAGTAAAATTATTGGGGGATTGTCCCATCCAGGAGGAGTTGAACTCCTAGTCGCTTCATGCTACGGAAACCCGGGGATAAGTACCGGCTTGATGAGCCACTAGGCTCGGGTGTAAAAGCTCAAAAGGCTTACCTTTTAACAGTACCCACAATGCTCCAAAAAGTGCATCAAGATAGTTTTTTCAAACAACATCATGATATTAATGTGTTTTCCTCCCTGTTTTAAGCTTGAGGCACATGGAAAGCAATGGGAATGTGTAGGACAGAGGGTGTGTGTGTGTGTCTTAGACACCTGATGAGTGAAGGTTTGACGGTTTGATTAGTCAGCACATCCCGATTCCTCCTTTTTCACTGGGAGTGAGGACAACAAACAGTGTATTTGAGAAAGTGTACAGATGATTCATAACTTTCCTCCCTGCACTCACAGAGGTTTATCTGGTTTGCAATCAGAACAGACTAAAGTGGATATATTGTGAAATAGTGGTATGTTTCCCTTCAAAACCATCAGCTCTTTAACTGAAATGTGTGGGTGTGTTCAGATTGCTTTTACATAACATCATTTAAAATTCAAGTGATATGTTCTGTTATGATATTTCTGGTTTAGTGAAAGAGTGGTGGTGGTGATGATCAAGTAAACAGCATGTGTATGAACACGCAAGCATGACTCACATGCACACAAGCAGAAATGATACTTTCATACTGCCTTGGATTTTCCTTTGTCACCTTATTTGGCTTTGTATTACCTCACTTTTTGATAAAAATCCAGCGGAGCGTGCCCCAGAATCTGAGGGAGGAGCAATGAAACTAGTGTAGGTGGGACTGGAAAGAGGGAGAGAGTGACACAAAAAATACAGTCATACAGTTTCAGTGAAACAGAAAAAAAGAGGAGAAGGATTTCTGGGAGCTGTGCATAAGATTTTATGTCTTTGTATCTCAGTTCATGTTAGACACACAACTGTCTCCACGTTTGTTCAGTGATCTGATTGTTTTAGGTTAGAATATTTCAAATTGCTTAGAGATGTCGATGTCATCCGCCAGTATTCACATCTCTCTCCAACTTTGAGTGTCAGACTGCACTGCTTCAGCATTAGCTGGCTACCGTAGCAACCGTTGCTTTGGAGACAGAGTCTAAGACTCAGTTTTCACTTGTTATATTTGTTTGTTTTAGTTTTTTTGTGCTTTTTTCGAGGGGTGGGGTGACTGGTCTGTGCATTAGTCTGTTTGTGCATCATGCAGTGGTTTCTGAGAAATAAGGGGTGCTGTAGGAGGGGGATTTCGGGGGGCTGATCATGTGAGAACACGTTCGCAGACACATGTTGAGCATCACTGTGTTCCAGGAAATGAAGCAGTAGGCTTTTTAGGGTAAAAGACTTCAATAACAAGCGTACGCAGCTGATCACTGTGTTCCGATGGATTTAAAAAAAAAAACAACATCTTTTTTTTCCTCTTTCTGAAAGTTCTAGACATGAACTCGGAGAAACTTACAGGCAGATGGTTTCACACGCAGATGGTCACGAATGCCACTTTGCAGACTTGGTGTGCTAGACATTCGCACATTGAGTCACTGCTCTATACATGTGCGCACACACTTGGCATGACACACAGTCTTATTCCCACAGACTGGCTGTTTGTGTGTAACGACTTTTGGTTCTTTGAAAATTTCATTCTGAGTAAAAAACATATTCTGAGATAACGGATTATATCAACGCACCCAGACCTCACCTTATAGGATATACTGTTGGCAACAATTAAAAAAGAGAACCTTGTTGCTTTGTTATTCTGTGAGAGGTATTTCACCGGCATACTTTTGGGTCTGTTTATTCCTTTGGAGGGAAGATCACTGTGAATCAGTGCAAAGTCTTTCTGAGTGATCACCTGTACCCTGTGAAGAAACTTTTCACTTTTAGGATAGGAGTGGTCTATTCCAAGATGCCCCTGACCCCATCCCCGGAACACACCGAATAGTTTTATGAGTATATGGACTATGATTTTCCCGGTTGCCAGATCTCAACGCACTCTGTAACGCCACCATCATCATCATCATCATCATCATCAAAACTATGCCTGGGCAGTGTTTTTAAGTGGAACAATGTTCATTCCTCACTACAGATCCCGAGACGTGTAGAATAAATGGCTCAGCAGCGTAAAGCTCTTCTGGCAGCTTGTGTTGGCTCAATACTATAAATACACTTTCCCTTAACCTGTAAGATTAATACACTATATCAGTTTTCATACGATCGTCCTGTTGCGATTTCAGAGCCAAAGGGAAAAGTGTTTATATGAAACAGACACACTGCTTCTGTTTCACAGGATGTTCACAAGTATGCTCCCCTGCCCCTTTAAGCTACCTCCCCCCTTTGGGAGGCCCACTTCCTGTTGCTCTGACGACAACTTCCTGTCTTATCAGACTCTCTCTCTTTTTGTTCTGCTTTTTGCTTACTGTCATTGTGATTCTCATTCATGAAGTACACCCTTCCTTACTATTACATTCCCACATGTTGTAACGATTGCAGAGGAGAAAAGAAGAACTAGTCATAGACATCATATTTACTCGCAGCTATGAGTTATAAAATATCAGTAGTATCTTAGGAAGATACACACCCACCCGCCAACACATATACTTTAACCTTTTTATTCCCAAACATCTTGACTGGAGATGTTTTTTTGTGTGAAAGCACTTGCTTTATGATTCATCGTGTTTGTGTCAATCATCCTGTTACTTCTTTCTCAGATTGCTTTATGACTAATTTTGTCTCCTCTCTTATCTGGTAGAGTGTTTGCTACAGCGACGGCCCTAAATATGGGTCATTTACTACAAACCACACCTCACTACTAAGAAACGAACGATAGTTTCCTAATTACAAGCTTCATATATGCCAGGCAAGCATTTCCTCAGCATTCCTCAGAAGAAGAAAGGTCAGCTGACTTCACATGCTGCTTAATTCACTGGTTATATAAATGCTTATAAACTCTGCGTGAGCACCACTGTGAGGGGTCAGCCTGGATTCCACTGTTTACTTTCCGCAGGTTTTGCTGAGACTGTCTTGGAAAGATTAAGGGGCGAAGGAACAGCGATTGATGGTTATTTGGTAAACGGCGTGTTCCAGTTTGTATAATGAGGGAAAAGTTTAGAACAGGACATTTCTGTTCACATGCAGATTATAAGGCAGTAGATACCAGTCCAAAACCAGCTTGTAGTGTCCTTAGTTGAACTGCTTTTCCGAATCAGGATGTACAATCACTGGGTGTGGGGGTGTGTGGGCATGTGGGCTTAAAACAGTGATGGCATCACGATGATGCTTCAGTTTACATCACCAGCATAGTAGAACACGCACACAACGAGAGAAAGGGAAATGTTCCTGTGGTTCTTTGATCTGAATCTGGAGCCTGTTACATAATGATGAATGTGGACATTCACCCACAAGCTTCTTCTACACAGCACTCTGCCTGTACTCTCTCTCTCTCGGTCTCTCTCTCTCTCTTCCTCTCGCCCCCCCCCC
>JBCNYG010000010.1:13623416-13639693 GCA_039654305.1 Porochilus rendahli | reverse complement strand
ACACACACACACACACACACACACACACACACACACACACACACACACACACACACACACACACACACACACTGCCCCCTACAGCTGCTTGTAGTAATCATACTTCCAAACCTTTCTTGTGTTGAGATCAAGTGTTACAGATAATTTGACATTGGCTGCTTAATAAACTCCATATTTATGATGCATTTGGATTTGTTTCATAGAGGAGGTGGGCAGCTTTAAGTGATGGGTTACTTATCTGACGGTCGGTGGTTCAATCCCCACTATCACCAGTGTTGGGCCCTTGAGCAAGGCCCTTAACCCTTAATTGCTCTGTTGTATAAAAATGATAATTGTAAGTCGCTCTGGATAAGAGTGTCTGGCAAATGCTGTAAATGTAAATGTAGGAGGTTAAAAATAGTGGCATTTAATAATATTTTTGGTCATGGGCAGGGAACAGGGCTGATGAGTCAGCTATGAAACTCTGATCGCACTGGGACTCTCTCACTGATGTATATTTCTAATACACTGGTTTACACGAGAAGAACATTTTGTCATGCATAAATAATTCAGATTTTCCTCTTGTAATCCTGCCACCAAGGTGTAAAAAAAAAAATTAATGAAAACAATTTTCATTTTTTGAGTTAATGTATCTTTCCCATTACTCACTAAAAGTTTCCTTAATGGTCATAGAAGTTTTGAGGGTTGTGTGTTTTTGTTTTTTTGTTTTTTCAATGAATGTTGCTTCAGAGTTGTATATGGTCTTCTGATCAGCAAATTTCTAATTTGAAGTGATTTCTTTCTTTCATTCGTTCCTTCTTTCTTTCTGTAGTTTTGCAGACAGCTTGTGAGTGTTGGTGTGAGGCCTTCTCTCTGCTGCTGTGGAGGGATTCACGTACACAGCTAGTGTGGTAAGTAAGTAAAATAACACCCATAACTACATACGTATGTAGAGCCCCATTATATATTTGGTCCTTAATCAAGTTTTGTAAAATCATAAGAACGTAATAGGTGATGTTGGAGGCAAGAAAAGTGTGTGAGCTCTTTATCTTAACTATTCTATTCTGAGACTCAATAAGCCCAGTATGTTTTAATGAATTGGATTTACTGTGATTATCGATTTTGGAAATCAGTTTTCACTAAAATGTTTTCATGTAATTATTACTAGCTTTATTTTACTGTATTACCAGCTTTAGAGTATCTTCATTTTAGCTAAGATCAAAAATGATTTACTAGAAACCAAGTATTTTGTAATTGGTAATATAAAAAAAATAGCATATTCTATTATTATGGTTTCTATCATTTCCAATCATCCTGTATATAAAGAGCTAATGGTAATTCATGTTGGATGTTGCAGGCTGGATGCATCACACCGTGGAACAATTTAGTGCACGTAACTCACGGGACCCTTTTCCTCTGGATGGACTCAACCGGGGACCATGGGCTCCCAGGGGTGGTCGTGCCTGGCCTCCTCCCTCCAGGTAGCTACAGCTTTCTTGATACTGTACACCTGTTCATAGCTGCGCCAGTGTCTTCATCTTGATTCCATTTTCATCATCTATAAATCTCACAATTTCTGAAAGGGCAGAGGTGGCTCAGTGGTAAAGGCTCGGGGTTGCTAATCTGAAGGTTGGCTGTTGAAGCCCCAGTATCACCAAGCTGCCACTGTTCGGTCCTTGAGCATGGCCCTTAACCCTCAATTACTCAGTTGTATTTTAAAAAAATGTAAGTCACTCCAGATAAGGGTGTCTGCCAAATGCCATAAATGTAAATAAATAAATATTTAAGTATTTTTTAAAATAAATAATTTTTATTTTATTTAAATAAAAATTGACGCAGAACTGTTATGGTTTGTTGCTATAAGACATTCTGAATATCCTTTCAGGTGCTCAACTGGCAGTCAGCCTCCATTTCTTTCTCACCTCCCACCTAGTCACATGACAGGCCTAAATCCTCCAAACAAATTTTACAACAGTGGGTGAGTAATTGAGAACATCCATTGTTACAATTTACGCAGCATTAAATAAAATCTTACCCAAAATCATGTTTGTATTCACAGGCCACTGGCTCGTGGAGGGGAAAAGTTGGATCTATCTCAGCCCTTGTTGCCAGGGTTGCACAGGGATCTCCGGGTGCCCCCAGCCCCTCCCCGTCCATGGGATCGAATTGGTCAACATTATGAGCCACTGCCCAGTGATGACCATAGCCGTTTGCACAACGGATACAATGCTGGACCATCTGCACACCTCACAGCCCGAGCCAATCAGCTGTTAAAAGTAAGAAAAGTATAACATTGATTACTAATACCTACACACACACACACCCTCCCCACCCAGCTCTGCTAAGTAAATATAACTTTATTTTATAGTATGTTTTTGTCTTGACTTTCTGGAATTATATATAAATTAAATGTAATATGCAATTATTTTAATAATGCCCTCTTTCTTCTAGTATGGTCCCCCTCCTTTGCAACATGGCTCAAGGCCCATTCCTCCAATCCCAGATTTGTGGGATCAGACACAGCATCAGCAGCATCAACAACCACCCAGGGGACATTACCAGCATGCCGGTCAGTTAAAGCGGCCTGCACCCCCTCTAGGAGAGCACTCTGTCATCCAGCACACCCCTCTTTCCCTAAACAGGCCTAATGAAGACAGTCCCAGCCCAAGCAAGAGAAAGAGGAGTTCTAACTCCGAACAGGTAGGGAGTACTGCCTAAGGAGATCAATAAAAAATAGTCAGCTGTCTAATAATAAAGCTTTTCACTTGCTTATTAGTGCTGACTCACTACCTACATATTGTCAAACCTATTAAATAATTCTACATCAGGGCATTAACTAATTTACTTACAGTTGGTATGAAGGAATTTTTAATTTTACAATAACTTACTAGCCTATCAAAGATGTTCAACTTGTACTCCTAACTACTGTACAGTGTGTGATGCTGGCGTTAGTGCTTAAATATTTGTCTTTTGTAGCGCATGATGGGCACGCACCAGTACTCAGGATCAGTGGGAACATCACTGCCCTTGCTGCAGCAGTCTCATTATGCTCCTCTTCAAAAGGAAGCAGTAACTTGGACCCCTGGAGAACATAAGACAGACCACAATGAGTTTCAGGTTAGTAAAATATTTTAATAGACTGAGGGTGTACTCACACTCAATGCAATCCATACCGTGCCCACGTCGGACCCCCAGTGTTCAGTTAATTTGAGTAGCTTGAGCATAATTTGGACTCCATTGGGATTGGGCCCAGAAGGCACAAAACTTGTGTTCTATGACATGCACTTTTATTTCTTTGGGTGTTTTTTCACTTTCACTTCATTGGGTGAATATTTGGGCTAAAAACAGGTATGGTTATTAGATTAATGACAACTGTAGTCAGAAAAGAATGTTCACCTTCCTGCCACTCAAAGCAAACACCAGCCAATCGTGAGTGTCTGTGAGCTCATGCATACAAGGGGGAAGATAGCACTTTCTCTCGGAGTGTGTGCCTCTGAATATACATGCTCAAGCAGTTTGTAAAGATGCAGGCAGTAGCATAATGTGTCAGGGAAGGGGCACAGGTTTGCTTACACCCCTTCCTGGTTGGTTGTGGTATAGTAAACAATATTTGAAGGGTGGGGAATTGGCTATGAATAAATTAGGGAAAGAAAAATTCTGGTGGGGTTTGTGTGATTTGCTTTTCAGTGCTTATTTGTTGTCAGAAATGTTCATTTACCTCATTGTCTGGATGCAGGACTTGCGCAAACAAGATCTGAGTGACTGCGGTTACAAACAGTTCCAATCGTCCAAACCTTTACCCATCTCTCCACCTCCCACCACTTCTGTCAGGAACTATGAAGAAGGCCGTGGTCCTCCGCTCCAATCCCTTAAGCCTTCTCAATCACCACAGTCTCTGGGGTCCTCTCATGACGTTCACCTCCACCAAACAAGATTTCCCTTCCCTAACAACAAGCCTTCTACTCAGACTTCTGTGGATCAAATCATTCCCACACACAAAGTGCATCCTTCAGGAGTGATGTCTACTGGCAGTCGGGCAACGCTGCCACAGCCTTCATCTTCCTTGGCTGATAGAGAATGCCCTGTCCGCTCACCAGCACACCACACCGCCGTGCCTTACAGACACCCCAAATTCCAGCCCCATCCAGGGCTGGTTCCCGCCACCAGCCCCTCTTCCAGCAGTGGGACACAGGCCAAAACACCTCAATTTAACTCTCATAAGCCCTGGAGGAACCAGATCAATAATGATAACCAGGCTTCAGTGAGTATACAATTCCGAAGCAAATAGTTGAATATAATTAAGAATCAATAACTAGCAACAAATATCTAAGCAGTTATAATGACATGTCTGACAGTTAAATTGTTGTTTTAATAAAATAACTTTAATCCTATAAATCTCTTTCTCTGTAGGAGATGGGTGCTTACCGCAGATCAGTGAACTCTCGGGTTTCCTCTTCATCTCTGCAGCAACAGCAGAGTAGAACTGGTCAGAATCAGGATGAAGGCACCTCTCAGGCTCGGGCACCAGTCATCACCTCCACAGTGCCATCCCTGGAACCTTCAGGTCCTCCATGTTCTATGGGACTCTACAGTAGTGTGGACACTGTGCCCACCATGAGTTCATTGCCCTCGACTGTTGGTTCTGTGGTCAGCACCATTAAAAACTGGAAGACTGGACACCCTTCAACGCTCGTCTCAAGGCCCAACTCATCTGTACAAGGTCTCCCGCACCAGGAGTATCAGAGAGCCCAATCTGGCACTGAAAGTCATGCAAACCAACAGAAGTCGAAAATCAAGCATCAGGAACCACATGTACCCTACCAAGGGCAAAACCAACCCCATTACACCCCAAACGTGTCCTCGGCTCCTTCCTCTCTCAGCTCAGGGTTTCAGGGATCAGGAAATAGTGTCATCACCAGCAAGGCAATTGACAACCTCAGGCAGGCTTCAAGCTCACCCCTTCATCACACACAGCCTGCAGTGTCCATCACTGTGAGCACAGCTTCGCAACAACAGTCGGCCTCATTACATCATAAATTGCCTCACCAGGCAGCCCCAGTCTTATCTCAGGTGCCACCTGCCCAACCATATCAAAGGCCAAGTCATCAACCGACCATCTCTCGCACCCAGTCCTTTGAGGAGGCACTTGAAAAGCTAAATGCTGAGCTTCAGGATCATATGCGAGCTGAAGAGAGAAGGAAGGAACAGGAGGAAGAGGAGAGAAAACGCAACAGGGAGAGCAACAAAGTAAGAAGCGAGAAAGAAAACGAGGAGTCTACATCTGGGAATCTGGAGAGCTTGCTGTCAAATAATGCTACTGATCCACCCCCTCCATGCCTCTCTCCAGCTTTCCAAATCACACCCTCCACAGTTTCACCACCAACCCAGACATCCCCACCTTTTCCTTGGCTGAGCAGGGGAGGTTTGCCTGCACGTCAGCAGGCACCTGGTGCAAATCCTGTAGAAAGGTCTAGACCACCTCCTCTCACCCCTCAGACAGACTATGCCCGTGAAAAGCAGAGGCAGAGAGAGCAATGGAATGCCTCGGTCACTTCTTCACAGAATACCTCAGGGATTCCTGTATCGATATATTCCTCTAAATCTGTTCTGACAGATACTTCAAACAAAACAATACAGACAACCTCCTGTTCATCCAACATCTCCATCATGCAGAAGAACACTCATAACATCAATGCTATGGGCTCAGTCTCAAACCTTCCAAACCTGCGAGAACCCCCAAAACTGTACCAGGCCTTTCCCAGAGACACTTTACCATCTTCCTCACCAAAAGACATTAGTCCAGTCACTGTTCACAAGAAAGGAAGTGGTGGGCTAGGGAGTTTAGGCAGCAGTGCCAGTAGCTCCAGTGGGGATTCAGATAGTGCCCAGTTTGAGGAGGAACCATCCGAGCTCTTGCCTGATGGTTTGGCAAACATTATGAAGATGTTGGATGAGTCCATTAAGAAGGAGGAGGAACTGTACTCTGGCCAGAGTGGTGGGCAGCCTGACCCTGAGCTACCATTTTCTCTTACAGTGGCACCTATAAAGACTTATTCCTTTGCCCCTGACCTCATGCCTGCCCTTAAACAGTCATCTACAGAGGATTATTCAACTGATGCCCATGCTAGCCCTCCTGTCTTGAGTCGTCAGGGATCTTTGGCATCCCCTTGCAGTCGTACTTCTTCACTTGAAGAGGAGGACGATACACTAAAGGTCATCCACAAATCTGACAGTACTGTCAGTACTCATTCCCAAGATAGCGGTGCTGGCATGGCAGGAAGTAGTTATCGCCATAGTGACTTGGCCAAGCTGTATGGGTTCTCTGAGGGAGTAAAGAGTGAGTGTGATGAGGAGGAGGAAGAGGCAGAACAGGAAGACGAAACGCCTTCCTGTTCTCCACCACCCATGAGGCCACACTTGCATCAGACTGGTGTGAACAGCATGTTTAAAAACTTAGCGTCTATGCTGGGGAGCCAGAAGTATGCATATCGTGGGGGACCATTTGGTCGACCACCTCCTTCAGCACTGGTGGGAGTGAAGTATTCTTCATCACTTTCATTGGGCCCAGATATATGCAGACAACAAAGTACTTCTCCCACATCAGGTTCAAACATTCACCCAGGCTTTAGCCATCAAGCCCAATCCTCACTGAATTCTTCCTCTGAACAAGCCCATTCGTTCTCACCATCAGGATCAACTCCAGAAAGAAAGGATGTTCTAGTCAGCCAGTCTGACCTCTCTGGATGTGAGGAGGAAGAAGGAGTGAGAAAGAGCCTTATGGATGAAGATCCTTATATTGTAAAGGACTCCACAGAGGTAGAGAGAAAGCCCAAGCTCACAACAATTTCAGAATCATCACTTGCAGAGCTGGGTCGTACCTGTGAGGTGATGCTAAACCGACACAATCTCCCCTCAATGGCAACATCGTGCCACAATAACAAACAGATGCTGCACACACCTAAGAAAGAGAGGAAGAGAGAGCGGGACTGTAACCAGGAGAAGAAACACAAACGCAGCAGCAGTAGCAAAAAACATGAGGATAGGAAAGAGAAAAAGAAAAAACACAGAGAAAGACAAGAAAATATGTCCTTGTCATCATCGAGCTCAAGTCGAAAGCACAAGGAAGGTAAACCACACAAAGAGAAAAGGGGCCACATAGAGGGTCAGAAACGGGAGCTCTGGGAGAAAGAAAGAGAAGGAAAGAAAAAGAAAGAGGACGGAGGTGAGAAAGAGGAATGGGTTTGCCGGAATAAGGAGAAGAGTTTTAAGTCAGGAAGTTCTTCAGTGGATCATACATCAGTTTCACCTGCATTGGGCACTGCCGACTTCCAGAAGTTAAAGGCTTTGACAGATGGCCCACCCAAAGAGCTGAAGATTCGTCTCATTAAAGTGGAAAGTGGTGACCGAGAAACCTTCATTGCCTCTGAAGTTGAAGAGAAGAGAATTCCACTCGGGGAGATCACCATCAAAAACACTGCCACTGAAATCATCAGATCTTGCAAGTGAGTGATGGTCATGTGAGTTGTTAAATTCAGGTACTCTTAGTGCCAAGCTAACTCAGTGTCCTAGTCAACTGCTAGTCATCGATGACCAATACATGGCCTGTGTCTGTGTAACAGAATCTACTGCTATGCTGATGATTACTCTGACATTCTACAAGTGTGATGAATATTAAAACCATATTTATATTGCATTGGTTTCAGGGGTGCACGCTTTAAGGGGAAATTCAAGGAGTCCTATCTACTTCCAACTTTCTCTGTGAAACCCATTATGGCAATGGAGCATCCAATCCCACGGGAAAAGCTCAACCCACCTACACCCAGTATCTATGTAAGTGTTTCATAATTCAGCACGTGGTTTCTTGTTTTGATAAGAAACTATATAAAATATATGATGTTGATATCCTGTCATTTTCCATTACAGCTGGAGAGCAAGAGGGATGCGTTCTCTCCTGTGCTGCTTCAATTCTGCACAGACTCCAAGAATCCCATTACTGTCATAAGAGGACTAGCAGGCTCTCTCCGACTGAGTGAGTACCAAACAAACGTCAGCATCATCATTTCCTTCCTTGATAAGGACTTCGATATTCACAAGACTCTGATCAATAACGTTATGGGTTGGACTCTTGTCTCCCCTCTGGATACAGATTTGGGTCTCTTTTCCACAAAGTCATTGGTGGAAGCAAATGGAGAACATGCGGTCGAGGTGAGAACTCAGGTGCAGCAGCCAGCTGATGAGAACTGGGATCCTAGTGGCACCGGGCAAATCTGGCCATGTGAGAGCAGCCGATCGCACACCACCATAGCCAAATATGCCCAGTACCAGGCCTCCAGCTTCCAGGAAAGCCTACAGGTCAGACTATCTTTTTAATGTTTCTGAGTAATATCAGTCGTTTCCCCTCAATCTGAACACTCAAACATATTTTCAAGTATTTGTTCAGAAGAAATCAGAGTAATTTGTTGGCTGCTTCTACAGGAAGAAAAGGGTAGTGATGATGAGGATTATGATGATGAAGATGAGAAGAAACCTGTCATTAACTCGGACAGCATAGGTAGCAATTCCTCGAACTCTGGCTCCAGGTAACATTCAAGCAAATGAAAACAGATTATACTGAAGGCTGCATCAAGTACATACTCATTAGTTTCTAGTTTTATTTACTAACCTTTCCATGTATTCATTGTGTTTTTATCGCAGCTCTGAGCAGAAACCTGTTGGGAAAATCATTAAATTTGGTACTAATATTGACCTCTCAGATCCCAAAAGGTAAGAAAACAACTTGTTCATAGGGTTTACTTTTATTTATGGTACATTAAAAAAAATCAGTTTAGCACTTTACATGTTTAATACACGTCGATTCCATTAAGTCTCATTGCACGTTTAAGAATCATGGGATATTGGACATTGGAATACACTGTATTCCTGCTATTATTAAAGGCGTATTTTTTATTTGCTTTCAGGTGGAAGCCCCAGCTACAGGAGCTGCAGAAGTTGCCAGCATTCATGCGTGTGTCCTCCAGTGGCAATATGCTCAGTCATGTAGGCCACACCATCCTAGGCATGAACACTGTCCAGCTTTACATGAAGGTCCCTGGCAGTCGCACACCAGGTCAGTATTTATTTGTGTGTTTTAATGACAAATACCCATTTACGTTGCGTAATTGTTAAGTTCATCAGGTCACATTTTGGGGGAAGCAATTACTGTACCCTCACTGTGGCTGTATAGCTCATTTGATTAAAGGACCCAGTCAAGCACACTCCCCCATACCTCATTCTGAAGTGTTGCCTGTTCTGGATATCGTACTATTTTCCCTTCTTCCATTGCACTTGATCCGATCCTTTCGTGAGGTGACGTGTAGGAGCAGGGAAAACATGTGCAGGATCAGGAATGAGAACATGTGCAGTAGAAGGTTAATAAGTATGAATAGCATATACATGGTAGGTGCACCTAATTATCTGTCAAGCTAATACGCACTCATTCGCTCAGACACTGATTTGCTGAACCGCTTGAAGTCACAGGGAGGCTGGTGCCTATTTCATCCGACAGTGGATGAAGGCAGGGTACGCCCTGAACAGCTCGCGAGACCATCGCAGGACAACACACACACACACACACAAACATCCACACCCACACCTAGGGTCAGTTTGGGACAGCCTAATGTTCATGCCTTTGGACTGTGGGAGGAGACCGGAGTACCCGGATTAAACCCATGGAACTCGCGACCTTCTTGCTGTGAGGCAGATGTGCTAACCCCTACGTCCCTGTACCATCTACCCAATATGCAGTAAATGTAAACTAGACAGATGAAATATGTGTATCATTGTGCTTGGGATTAATGTATATGTATCTGTGTTCATGTTCTTGTTCATAGGCCACCAGGAGAACAATAATTTCTGCTCCGTGAACATTAACATTGGCCCTGGAGACTGTGAGTGGTTCGCTGTCCATGAGAACTACTGGGAATCCATCAGCGATATCTGTGATAAGTAAGAAACTATACTATGCCAATAAATCACTGACACTTGAAGAGTTGGCCCAATTATTGAAAATGAAAAGACAAATAATAGCCTTAGGCATCACTCAACTGTAAGTGATATTGTTTAAAAGTACAAGGAAATTTATTATGGAAGGGAACTGAATGAATTTGAACTGGAATTTGCATATTTTCGTAAGTACCTGATTTAATTCAAGGTGATCTGTATTCACGGTCTTGGTGAAAAACTTTGGACCTGCACAAACTTTTGGTGTGAAATTAGAATTAATAGGTATTATTATTATTATTATTATTATTATTATTATTAGATATTTGAAGATATTCAAAGCTTTTCTTACATAATGGTGGTATTTTCAGCTGAAACTAACCAAAATCGACGTCACACTATTTCGCAGCTATATTGCTTATGTGTGAGTCAGGTTTAACATTCCGATTAGCTCTGCCCAATGTAATCCTCTGCTTGTGATGGATTTGCACTCCTTTGGAACCAAATCCAATTGTGTCATATAAATTAGATTATAAACACTTTAACCCACTTCATATAACCAAGTTTGTACACATTTGGGCTCTAATTTTGGGTTTGTCCAATAGAAATATAATATCTGATTCTTTTATCCACTATCACTTTTAGGCATGGAGTGGATTATTTGACTGGTTCATGGTGGCCAGTTTTGGAGGATCTATACAACGCCAATATTCCAGTGTACCGTTTCATCCAGAGGCCTGGAGACTTGGTGTGGATCAATGCAGGCACCGTGCACTGGGTCCAGGCTGTGGGTTGGTGCAATAACATTGCGTGGAACGTGGGTCCGCTGAATGGTAAGTGCTCTCAGTGGCCAAACTAGGTATAAATAATTGTGGACACCTTGAAAATCTATTTATAAATAAATAAATAAATAAAACCTTTATAGACTCAGTAACTCTTAAGTAGTCTTTTGTACTCGAGACTCGAGTATATATATCAGTTTGTTTTGTTTTGTTTTTTCAGGGTACCAGTACCAGTTGGCCCTGGAAAGGTTTGAATGGAATGAGGTGAAGAAGGTTAAGTCCATTGTACCCATGATTCATGTTTCCTGGAATATGGCCCGCACTGTTAAAATCACTGACGCGGACACTTACAAGATGATTAAGTGAGTATCTGCCACATACAGTCTCAAAAATGTTATACAAGTTACTGGGTATGTTAAAAAGGAGTTCTGACTAAGATCACAAGCCTATTTTAATAAGGTGTGCACATCAAGTGTAAGGATATTAACTACTCCTCAATCCTATGTTTTCTCTCCGGAGTGTGAACTGTGTTTCATAACTTTATTATCCGTTCTCAGACACTGTCTCCTGCAGTCCCTGAAGCACATTCAAATTCTGAGAGACCAGTTGGTAGCTGCAGGGAAGAAGATCTCTTACCAGAGCAGAGTAAAGGACGAACCAGCTTACTACTGTAATGAGTGTGATGTAAGTACATGCATTGTGCTCATTCAGTGTCCACATAATGTATTCATAAGAACATTTGCACTTGTAAACTTTTATAGCAGTGATTATCAGCTGGCAGTCCGAGGTCCACATGTGGACGCAGCATAGTGCTTTCTTGGACTGAAACAAGTATCATACATGTGATATAAATTATTTTTGCATTCAGAGGTTAGTTACAGGGCTAGAAACAGGCTTTGTTTAGACAGCAAAGCCTCTTGGGATACTTTTCTTTTTTGAAGAAGAAGAAGAACTTTTTTTTTGCATTTATGACGATGATGGGGGGAAAAAACGTATAAAGATGAGAGGACTGAGAGGTATACAATTACACTCCATGTCTAGGTCAGAATACATGTTTCATCTGTTCAGAGTCGAGTAAAGTTGGGTTTAATATGCAGTGATTATATGACAGTCTGGATCCTGTTTTCTTTACTGTACAAAGAATTGCAGTCACAATAATTGCAGTTTCAGGGACAAATAAAACAATAAAATGGACAACAATCACAAGTTTTCACATGATTATATTCCTTTATCTGACCCGGACTAAGCAAGCTTAAAAGAAATCAGTCACCTTAACCTTGCATGAGTGCTGAACATTTCAAACCACTCCTTTTATATTTTTTCTTTATAGGGAAACGTTCATTTAGTTCAATTAAAAAAAAACAGTCAAGGTTAAGGTTTCCTTTTCATTCAATCAATTATATCAACAGAAATGTTTAGAATTTTGTGACCGAATAAATTTAAACTGTATTACTGTATTTGTTCTGATGTTAGGTTAAAATCGATCCTATACTCATACAAGGATCATACATAAGCTTACAATACACATTAGGTGGGGGCAGTGGTGTCCCGGTGGTGGGCTGCTGGATTACTGATCCTAAGGTCGGGAGTTCAAGCCCCACTATCAACGGGTTTTCACTGCTGTCCCCCCCAGTGCTGCTAACTGGGTTATCAAAGGCCGGCCATGTCTCTCACTGTCTGTGATGAGAGGCATGTCCGCCTCACAGCAAGAAGACCTGGGTTCGATTCCTGGACTCGGGTGTTTCTGTGTGGAGTTTTCATGTTCTCCCCTTGCATGCGTGGGTAGGCTGATTGGCTGTTCCAAATCACCCCTAGGTGTGAGTGTGAATGGTTGTGTGTTGGCCCAGCGATGGCCAGGCGAGCTGTTTGTAGTGTACCCTGCCTTCACCCAGAGTTGGCTGAGATGGGCTCCATGCTCCTCGCGACCCTAATGAATGACTACTAAATATCCCCTGACTGGCTAATGTTAAACAGTATGTGCTACTATGCTATGCGTAAGCATTTGTATTATTTGTATTATTTTTAGTCACAGTTAACCATCAAAAGTTAATCTATTTAGTCAGGTCAGTCGCTTGTCTGGGCTTGCATAAGCAAGGGTTAAATTACAATCCCTCTGATCTATATGATGTATTTCTGTTTGAAGGTGGAGGTTTTTAACCTGCTGTTTGTGACGACTGAGAATGGCAGTAAGAAGTTGTATGTGGTGCACTGTGAGGACTGTGCAAGGCAACGCAGCCCCAATCTCTCCAATGTAGTGGTGCTGGAACAATACCGTATCGAGGACCTGATGAACACCTATGACACCTTCAGCTTGGTGAGAACACTCACACGCAAACAGTCTGAGACCCTGAAATTCCAGTGTATAGGACTGATTCTGTAATTTCCCCCCACATATTAACTTTCTTCCTTTTTGTGTTTTGTGGTTTAGGCCTCCAGCTCTCGGTGAAATGAATTCTGCCACCCACCCCAGCCATAACCAAAAGTTTTTCTTACCAGGACAGTTACTTTATTTGCTTTCATAAAAATTTTAGTGTTTTATTTTTCCTGTATTTGTAATTTTTAAAATACTACTACTGTTGATACCTGTTTGACAGCCAATCAGAAACCAGTTTACATCGTGATGTTTACAAACCAATAAGCCAATAAGACAGCAGCCTAACATAACAACCTCTAACAGGTCTTAAGGGACTTTAGAGTGGAATGCAGTTTGTGCTGTCACGTGTAATTAAGGACAAAATGGCATCTCAGATTTTATGTACTTTGCATTTTTTTTTCTTTTTAAATTCTTGGGTTCTCTTTCTGTCTTGAATACTGAAATGTGTAAATGCTGTTTATATTTTTCATGGGTGCTGTTGTGTTTTTTGTTTTGTTTTTTCTATTAATTTATTTTAAAATCTAGAACAGTCTAGATGTATACCACATTGGCCTTGTGACTTGTATTTAGTGAAAATATAAATGAATAATACTAATAATAGATATGAACATTTTTTCTAAAGCATTAAGAATACAAAAAATAACTTTGTTTGGAATGGTTCAAAACATACGGGTTTTAAAAAAAACGTTTTCAATTTTAGATACTGTCTGAGAAGCTTGTGTAGTTAATAATCATGGTTTTATTTCCTCAAAATAAAATCCATTGTTACGAGAGCATTTTAAGATTTCTTCAGGTCGTTTTCCATTTTATATATAGAAATATATTATTTTTGCGAAATTACAACTCGTCATCAATTTTAGTGAACGGTTTTACCTCCTTTTCCTTATAATAGATTTATTCACATGATTTTCTTCTTTCTTTTTTCACAATTGTACATTTTATTTAACTTTTTTATATTTATTGACTATATTGTGTTCTCCTTGTTTAGGGTGATCAGAGATGTCTGTTTTTCTTTCTTTTTGTACATTTTTGGAAGGAGAGTTTCAGGGGTGCTTAGTTAATAAAAGAAGGAGTGTTTTTTCGGGATGTCTTCATGGGCTGATGATGCGTAACCCCTTGAGGAGAGTCTAAGAGACAGTGACTCCTCTCTCCTGTAGAGTGTAGAAGGCAGAGCATTGGTAGTTGAACTAAACGCTGTCTGTATAGGGAAGCAAAAGGCCACTTTTTTTTTTTTTTTTTTTTAAATACGCCTTTTTTTTACCAACATTAGCAGCAACATTGGACTTAAATGCGAATAAAGTCAGGGCTGTTTTTAAGTATCTACGTATTTCATGGTGCTTGAGTTTGTTTGAAATGTTTTATGAGAGAACAGTCGCTATGTCAACCATGAGGCAGAATCTCTGGTTATAATAAATGTGACTGCGGTTGGTTACCAGAAACCAAATATTGAGGAGGTTTAAGCATTTTTTTTAATCACATGAAACTGTAAATACTGTGGCATTTTACTGGAATGAGGTTAAGTGTGAATCGAATTATTCATTCGACTGAAACTGTAATTTTTTTCTTTAATTTTGTCTTACGCTAGAATCAGTTATTATTTCACATTTAATGAAACTGTTGGTTACGATTCTGATACAGAAGGTGCTGTCTTTTAACTACTTTGTCTTTTCAGTTTTGTTGCTAAAGAAAAAATAATCTATTTTTCCCTGTTGCAATATATCTTCATTTTTGGTCATTTATTTAAAATTCTGCACTGTTTTTAGAGAGTTCACACAGAAAGTAAACTGAGCCAGACACGTCTTAAACACTTCATGAATTTGTGTGACATTACTATGATTATTAATATTAAATGCTTTTGATAAACTTGGAGTGTAATTCATCTATTAATTGAAGGGCACTGTCTTTCCTCTTACTTAAATTTACTTTAAAAGAAAAGATTACAGAAGAAATTCAAATTAGAAATCAGGCTACTTTTTGTTAAGTATCTGATGAAGGGAATCGGTCCAGATATATCTTTAAAAGCTGCAACGTCGACTACACAGACAGACAGTGTTGACAAAGCTGTTTCGTATGTGATGAGAAGGATTTGATTTATTTCTATTTTTTCTTTGCTGAGTACGAGTTCACTTTCCGCAATTGAAAAATGAGTTTATTCTCCGAACCAAGTAAACCTTAATTAGGGTCCAGCAATATAACAATAGATGTTGACGCCGTCAGCTGTAAATCACCGCAGTAATAATCTGCTCCGCCATGTTAAAGTGAAGGGAAGTTTATCCCGAGGTTATTGTTTCCACCAGGAGATGTTTTAACGAGCTCCATGTTAAACAATGTCTATTAATCAGTGGCATCTTTTGATTCATGGTGCATATAACTTTAATTATTTCATCGTTCTCTGAAAGGTTGAGTCGAATTTGAACATTAGTAATCACCCAGAATAAATACATCATTGACATTAATTAAAATCCTATTTGAGCTCATTTAACGAATACTGTAAGATTTGCCATTAGTGTAGTCTGACCATGAGACATTGACCATGAGATTGTGGAGAGCGCAAACACAGCCCCCCTTCTACAAACTAGACACTGAGACGTCATCTTTACGGTACCTATCGGAGCAATCCATGTTAATTATTGGTGGTGTTGTTTATCGTTGATCACAGTAGGATAAGCTTTTGCGCCGTTGTAGTACCACCACAGAGAGTGATAAACTATCCTTCTATTAACTGCCGACAGTCTCAGAGAAATCTGAGAGACAGAGGCGCTCACGGCTGACTGTATCAGCGGAGCCGACTTGATCCCAGTGTCGTATTCTTCTATCAGTGTATTTTGAAAATTTTATACAACATTGAAATAAGAGTAAACGCATGAAAATCATGATGTTGAGGTTGTTAAACACTATCACGAGTTCATTGTTGCTTCTAAAACTGCTATCGAATGTTTAATCCTTGTCTCACATCAGTGGACTACACGTTTTTTTTGGAAGGGACTGAGTTTTTTTTAAGGGTGATCAACTAAAACTAACGTTTATTAAAGGCTATAAAGCAAGTGCCTCAAGAACCACTGAACATATACATGTAGAATACATACGCTCACCGGCCACTTTATTAGGTACACCTGTCCAACTGCTCATTAACACTTAATTTCTAATCAGCCAATCACATGGCG
>JBCNYG010000010.1:13529363-13541060 GCA_039654305.1 Porochilus rendahli | reverse complement strand
CAATAAAACACATGATTTTTTTTTTGTTATTTGTCATTAATAGAACATTCTCACATATCTATAAGTTTAATATAATTTAAAAATTGGAGCATGTACTTAAAGGGATAGTCCCAGGTTACTGAATCCACGCGGCATTTTGGTCCAATTGCCAGTGCTGCAGATGCCACGCTGGTACAGTAAGTTGCCCCAATTAGCCCAAAGGCAGAAGAAAAGGCAGAGTTCAGCATCTACACACATGGAGATAGTCAGACACACACACATTTGCCTTTATATTACACCTAATTCTATGGTTCTTCTCAAATGTATACATATAGTTTAATACTGCTATGCCAAAAACAAAACCTCAGTAACTCCAATTACATTTATAGGGGCTGAATTAGCGTAAAAAAAATCATAGCTTTGCAAAAGTAAACACTAAGTCACTGATTGGTTGACACACTGAGGATACTTAATAGGCTTTAGGCTACATTCTATTCAAATATTACTTTTAATAGAAATCCCTTTCCATGTTTACTCACACGGCAACGATTTCCACAGCAGCCCTTCCCACAGCAACCCTTTCCACCAGCTCTGATAGCTGAACAGCTTGGACACAGCATCTGAAAGACAGTGAAATGTCACTAAATAAAAATATAAAAGGACTTCTATTGTGGCTATTATATATGTTTTAAAAATCACTGCTTACACAGTGTTTATGCTACATGAATAAATTAAGTTAGGCGTGTACTGGGTGTTACATGCAGCTGTCTGTGTTACATGTTACTTCTTCATAATGTCGGGGTACACCCTGAACGGCTCGCCAGGCCACCGCAGGGCTAACACACAAACAACCATTCGCATTCATGACTACGCGCAAATTGGAACAGCCAGTTTGCCTACTGTGCATATTTTCGGACTGTGGGAGGACGCCTGGGTACCCAGAGGAATCTTGATTTGGATGGATTGATTGCCAAGAAATATCTTTGATTTACCCATGTATCTTCAGAAGATCGCCGAAAGTGTGAGTTTGTGTTGTCATCCTCCAATTAGTGCTTAGATAGGTTAGGTTAATAGATTTATTAGGCTTAGGTTCATATACAAGTTTAAAAAATCAAACCAAAAACACAAAAAAACAAAATACTTTTTCCAATACAAGCATGGAACAGAAAAAGACTGCTATTTACTTACCAACAGGCCTCCACCGAAGAGTCCTCCCATCAGCCAGACCTGTAGGGAAATCTGACCATGTTCCAAAACATTGCCACTGGGGAAGAACAACAGCACGTTGGCAATCATACACAGAAACGCAGAGGGCAACAGAATCAGACCCACTAACCGTGCACACTTTCCTGTACAACACATCTTTTTAAATATTTCACTTTAAGTCACTCAAACAACAGCGGATAGCGTAAAAACTCCAGAGAATAGCTGTGCCTCTGTGCTCAAATGGTGAGCAACGTCAAATAAAATGGAGCTGTGCATTAAAGAGCAAAGATTATTGCCCCAGTTAATAAAGGACACACAGTGGTGAGCTAAAACTCCTGTATGACCTTTGATACCTGTTCATATTTACTGATCTACTATCAGTGCCATTTATGGGTTGTTAACACAAGCATATGTGTGTAATAACGATACCATTACAAATGACTGTAAGTGATATACAGTAGGACACTGAATTAATGGTCAGGCATACTGTCACCTGACATGTTGTTCGGGTTGTACCCCTACCAGGTCACTGGTGGCTTAGTGCTTATGGGTTACTGATCTGAAGGTCAGCGGTTCAATTCCTGCTATCACTACTGTTGAGCCCTTGAGCAAGGCCCTTATCCCTCAAGTGCTCAGTTGTATAAAAATGTTAATTGTATGCCGTTCTGGATAAGAGCGTCTGCCAAATGTAAATGAACAATTGAACCTTCGCCAAGTGATGGCTGAGATAGGCTGTAGTGGGATTAAGTGGCTGTTGTGACCTTAAAATAAGATAAAGAGTATCCATATACAATATCAGCTGAGACCTTCCTGGAGGAGCCCATTCACCTAATTTGGTGATCCTATGTAATTTCCATCCAAAGTTACTATATTACCAGTTTGGATGGATGGACGGATGCAACCCATTTCTATACCTCCCACTCCGCTTACCTTGGGTGAAGTCAGGATGTAAAAATGGAACAAGGTTTCCACCTGCTGCTGACACTGATAAGTGCTGTTAACACATGAAGCGTCCTAGCAGCCCCACCACATTCTTATTGATGATTGTTTCTGTGGCTCTTGCAAATAACCTTGAAAAAGTTAGCCTCATTTGCAGATCACTTGAAAATATCAGGTTCAGACCCTCTTTGATTTGTAATTGGCATTAATAGAAAAATATTTTAGAGCTTTCTGCAGTGGTACTACAACTTCCTGCTGGAAAAACCAGCATAGCTCAGCGTAGCTGGTTACCAGCATTACCAGAATATTATGTTGTTTTTTGGTGCTGGGATGCTTGTCCAGCATGGGATGCTGGTGATTGGATGCTGGACCAGCATCCCAGCATCCAATGTTGGTGGACCAGCTTCTTGTGCTGGTGAACCAGCAAAGACCAGCACAGACCAGCACAGACCAGCACCAAACCAACATAGACCAGCTGTTTTTTCAGCAGGGATTACAACTGTATAAAAGCTATTTGTCTGTTGTGGTCATTTTTATCAGTGACTGCGGCCTGTTCTGGCGCATTATCACCACTTTTTGGTCTGGAGTTCTCTGCTTTGGCTTATAGATGAATTCATGGTTTACATGTATTTAAAAAACAACTCTGCTTTGTTCTGTGTGTGTGTGTGTGTGTGTGTGTGTGTGTGTGTGTGCGTGTGTGTGTACAAAAGCTTATCATATTGTAATCAGTGATAAACGCCACCACCAACCATAAATATGGATTGCTCCTGTAATTACCTTGAAGATGGCAGCTCGCTAACGATCATTCAGTGTGCTTTGTGCTTAACTGTGATTAAATCCAGAAGTAGTAGGTTTTTATTTCAAGTCAATGTTTAATGTATTGATGAGAAAACCTAGTGAACGATCAGGCTCTCTGTCAGGTATACAAACGCTATGACTTCCTAATCAGGACCAGAGCATTATGAAAAATATTTCTCGGTTAACTGAACGTGAAATAAATACACAGATGATTAAGAACTGCACTATTCCTTATGATCAGTGTGTAGTGTGTGATACGCTGTCAAACGCTGTCAACCTCATTGCAATGAGAAATAGCATTTCCATTCTTAAGACAAACAAACAGGCAATTTGTGTGTTAACGAGCAGCAGGTGTGTGTATGTGGTGCATGTTTATACACTGCTGGTCACTGCCATAGTGATTAAGCCGGCGTTACTGACAGTTACACTGTCATTCCAACTGAAAGATGAATACAATGTGCTTTTGGATTTCTGATTTTGAAATGCCGTTTCCCATTGCAATGAGGGTGACAGCATTTGAGAGCCAAAAATTTAGTGAAAGCAATGTTATAAATTATTTCGCTGTACTGTGAAAAATATTCAGAGAGTCAATATGTAAAAATGACCATCATAATGATTTTAAATTATTTTAAACACCATTTTTTTGTAATGACTCCCATGGAGACATTCGGGGTCCAGTCAGACTCGAAAGTTACATGGTCAGAACCAGCACAAATCTCCCTCCGTTTTGATGCGTTTTGATTTATTTGTGTAGTGTGAAGATTATGAAAGTAGAAGGAACGTTTTCCAAGATCATTTTCTCTTCTCTGCCACTCTGCTGATGACGTCACCCACTCTAGCCCAGAACATTCCACTCAATAGACACCCATTATAAATACACAAATCAACTGAAAAACCTTGTCAAACTTAAACAATCGAGAGAAAACTGTAAAGGGTAGAAATAAGCTGTTTTTGACCATTTAAATAATGACTTCAGTGTCTACATTTAAAAGTTCAATCAAGTTTCTATGTGAAAGTATGGCTTCTCAGTGAGTTGTCAAAAGTTAGACAACTTTCCCAACTGATTGTCGACCTCTCCGCACTCTCCATTTTTAGTGTGGTTTTTGGCTAATTGTGTTGATAGGGTAACGCGAAACGGCATTTAAAAGTAATAGCACAAAAAAGTAATTTAAAAGTAATTGCACACTTCACGGCACCGAGACGCATGTCTGATAAATAAATTGGTTGGGTGCACTTTGCCGTTGAGGCCGCATTAAGTGCGACAGAATAATAAAAAAAATAAAAATAAAGAGAACCAATTCGAGGTGAATAATAATATGTGCAGCACATAAATCTTCATGCCAAGCATCTTCACACTGCTCCAGCAGTTCAGACTTCACCGGCTTGGCCACATTCACTGGATGCCCGATGGCAGAATTCCAAAAGACCTCTTGGCCACTGGTAAATGGACAAAAGGACGGCCTCACCTTCGCTACAATGATGTCTGCAAGAGAGATATGAAGCCTCTCGACATGAACATTGAGAGGTGGGAGGAGCTCACAGACAACCGAGACAAGTGGAGACAGGAACTGATCAGAGGTCATCAGAGGTCATCAGAGGAGCGAGGCAAAGCAGAGACAGGCTGCAGAAGTGAAGTGCCGCAAAAACAGCCGACAGACTTCGCCCACAGACTCCATCTTCAAGTGCAGTCTACCGAGTGGGCTTGTACAGCCACAGCACGTGCTGTTCCAGCACCAACTGAAGTGGACTTCAGACGCAGATCCATGGTCTCCCTAGACCGACAGATGCCATCATCATAAGCACACAAACTTACAGACATATAATAAACATAGTATATATAATAAACAAAGTCTTTTGTGGGCATTAATTTAATGTCAGTATTGGTAGTAATGAATTTTTATGTGTATTTTTTGAAACACTTTAAGATCTGCTTTTAAGTTCCTGGTATGATTTCAGTTCCTGTTAAATCATGTTCAGTTCATATCATTCTGTCGTTCATTATTATTTATTAGTGTAGCTTGCCACTTGGTCTTACTTTTGGAAACATAAAACTTCGACACGATATAAATTGGCACGGTATTCATTTACTGACACATCGTTCCTCCTCATAGAGATCATAGGAGGTAGACAGGCTATGCCCAACTGCAGGCTGTCGAAGCACCACAGACCTGAGCTGTGAACTTCATTTAATTTTCTCGATATTAATATGTTTTTACATTACAGATTGAAATATAAGACTATAACAGCATAAATAGTGAGAAAAATATTTGAAGTTTACAGCTCAGGGCTCCAGTGCTTTAACAATTTGTCCCCCCGTTTAATGTGGGGGTTATCTCTGACTGTTGTATTGTGAAGAAAGGGGCACATTCAAATGATTTCTTGAACTCCTGGTTATTGACGTAAAATACCACTGTAACTTTGTCTGTTCATTCTGAAATCCATGACATTTGTTAGTGCTGCATCATTTCCATGAATAACTAAGAGAGTCACAAGAGCCAAATTCTTTCAAATCTTCAAATATTCTCTTATGGCCCCAGGATTGTAGGAATCATCTGTCTTTATGACTTTACTTTCTGCAGGTAGAACACCTGAAGTCATAATAGCCCTGAAGGAGGAAATGTGTATCACTATGTTAGTGTACATGTACAGGGCTTCTGTCTCTGATACCGAGTCATGATTCGGAAAATAAGGCTGATAAGTGCCAATCATTCATTTAACACTGAAGCATTCCAAGATGTTTTGCATGCAAGTCAAATTTAATGCCAAGGGACGACACAGTATGTAGAGGTCAAATGGTTACCACTTCATGTTATCGACTTTCTTACACATAGTAAATAAGGAACTATCTGTTGTCTTGAGCTTCTGAAACTAACCATACAGTATATAAGCCAGACATCTAAATAGCATAGTACACAGAAACCTGCACATTGCACGGACTCTAGGGCAATGGTATTTAAAGTAGGTTCTATGATTTTTTTCTCTTACTTTGTCATTGTTGGATATTACAACCCACTTTTATCAAAATCCATTCATTGTTTATTTGTCTTAATCCGATTGGGCCATGGGGAGTCTGAAGCCTGTTTCAGCCAACTCCAAGCAAAGGAAGGGTACACATACACAATTTGGAGTAGCCTATTCGCCTACTGTTCATTTCCTTGGACTCAGCGAGGACACTGGTGTAGGCAGAGGAAACATACACAGTCACGTTAAGAACACAGAAATGCCATTGCCAAGCCCGGGACTTGAACCCAGTTCCTTCTTGTTGTAAGGTTGACACATTAATCACTTTGCCACTGTGCTTCCCCCTTATCAAAATTGGGTTTTTTTTATTGATTTACTATTCACTAGATAGTTTAAGATGGTCAGTTGAACTGAATGAGTTGAATCCAATCCAGAAACACACTGACCTTTCAATATTGTTAAATGTTACATAAAAAGATATGCCTAATTCCGAGATGTATGGTTTATGTTCAGAAGGGGTTTGGTGAAACTGGTAAGAGGTGCCCTATAGTGGTCACAGTGGTTTATTGGTTACCACTGTTGCTTCACAATGAGAAGATTTGGGGTTCAACTTTCAGCCTGGGGACCAGTTTGCATGCTCTCCCTGTACTTGCATGAGTTTCCCCAGGGTACTCCCTTGTGCCCTCACAGAAGACATGCATGGTATGTCAACTGACTACTCCAAATTGCCCTGAGGTGTGAATCTGACAGTCTCTGTTTTTAAGACTAGGCTGAAAACCTACTTGTTTAGTCAAGCATTTTGTTAATAGCCTTTTACTAGGTAAAGGAGCAGATCTGGGGGTTCTCAGGCATAGAGAGTTCTGGTAAACTGTGGTGTTGGGATGCCGTTGACAGTGGAGTGGCTGACTGCCCAATGGTACAGGGTGCCCTCATGTCTTGCTTCTGGATTCTCTCTTTCTAGTTATGCTGCAATAGTTAATCATGCCGGACACCCAGTACTAATAAACTCTTCTTTTACCATTACACTGTTATAAGAATACCTTACAATCTCTCTTCAACCCTTAAGGAGAGATTTCTCCTGAAATTAATTTTAGTACATAAAGCTGCTTTGTGACAATGTCAATTGTAAAAAGCGCTATACAAATAAAACTGAATTGAAAACTGAATAAGTTTTCTCTCGATTCCTCCCACAGACAGAAAACATGCATATTAGGCTAATTGGTCGTTCCAAATTGACTCCAGGTGTGTGTGTGTGTGTGTGTGTGTGTGTGTGTGTTGGCCCTGGAATGGTAAAAAAAAAACAGTTCAGGAAGTGTACCCTACTTTCACCTAATGTCTGATGAGATCGGTGTCAGCCTAAAAGGACTAAGAGATCTGGCAAAAGAGTAAGTGAGTAAGTGGATGGCTGGCTGGCTGGCTGGTGTCCCTGAGAAATGCAGGAGACAGAAATTTTGGTTTTCTTATAAGTGAACTAGCTCTCACGCCCCCTTATGGCTTGGCTAGCTCAGTTTCTCACCCATTCAAGCACACTGTCTTGTTTACTAGTCTCTAGTTTCACTTCCAACAAACCTTTGCTTTACTCACGGGACCAAACCAGTTCCCCTCTAGTGCTGCACATGTCCCCTGTAAACTTACAGTAACGGACAACTCAGAGCCTCACGTGACAGAAAATACTTAACGTGTGCGCGAGGCGGCTTCGTGCTGACGGTTGAGATGTGCACGCGCGCCAGACTGTCACCTGTGCGTTTATGAAGGCGACAAAAGCGCAGGTGATTTATTTATTTATTTATTTTGGTATGTGTTAATTTGTGTATATTAACACTAATAACAGCTATGCAGTGAATTATTGCGATGCTATCCGGAATGTCGTTGGCTGTATTGCCTTATGTTATCTTAAAATAGAACTAACCATGCTGCCCGGTTTTTAAATGTAAAATTTTTAAGTTTTAAAAATATTTAATCAAGCTCAGGTGGCAGGGTAATAGAATTCTAGGGCAAAATAAGCTGTTTGGGGGTACTGATTATATTACCTTGGTGCTATCCTTACTTAGAATGTAGCTTCCGGTTTTCGGTAATTACCGAGTGAAAAGCTTTGCTTTTGTTTCATGTTTATTGAAATTTGACATGTATGACAAACCACGACAATAGCAATTTCTTACATTAGACTAAGAATAAGGTGGCACCTATTACCACTGTTTTTCTTTTTTCTTTTTTTTTTTGTAAAAAAAGGAGTAAATCCCAGGGTGCTGTTTCATGACCTACCGACTGACAGTAAGCAAAGACCGGCTGAAGAGTTTACATATCCTCTGTGTCAAAATAAGAGTCGCCGTATCCTCGAAAAGCATTTACTGAGAGGACAGAAAACTCAACACCGCAAATATGACATTGCACCCGGGATATTTATTGCCTTTTTTACATTTATTTTTTCCAAAAATAATTAGAATTAGCAAATATAAAAAAATAAGTGTGATGACACCACTTGAAAAAACTAATTTGGTTAGCTTATTTTAATATTTAGCACCAAGTGACTTAGCCCAATAAACTTGCACAACAAAACTTCAACATAAAATTGCCTAAATTGTAAAAAACATGAGTAAAGTACAATATAGCTGTGAAAATGGAATATTTTACCTGTATTTAAGCACCTAGTACTTTGAATAATACATGGCATATTGCACAACATGGTATGATGCAATAAAAGTTAAAATAATGCTAACAAAAACAAAAAGAGAGTATTATGTGGCCTAAGCGCTCAGGAGGAACCTAACTGGTTCCGACTCCTCTCCCGAACCAGTTAGGCAACTCAGGATGAAGGCCCCCTTTTGCTAACTAGTTACTATGATACCCTGCCAACTGAAGGTGTGCTATTTCAGATATACCTTAGTGCTTATATTACTTAAATAAAACACATAACTCCAGAATGCCCCCATAATTCCAGAATACATTCTTATTTCTTATGCTTTACTGTAGTTTAAATTACCAGCAGCATGTGAAGTACTAAAAATTAGCTCAGTCACCTCACAGAAAAGATTCAGGTTTGAATCTCTGTGTGAAGATGTGCATGTACTCCTTGTGCTTGAATGAGTTTCCTCCTTATACTCATCACCCCATGCTTTTATGTTAGTAAATGTCTGAATGTGCGATTAAAAAAGTATATGAATCATTTTGGTGGAGAAATATCAGAGGACATTTATTACTTTTAGAATGCAGTACGTAGGAAGTATGAATAATCACAAGTATTTTTAGTAAGCTGAAGTTATTTGCATGCCATTGCGAATGGAACTGCAGACAAATGTAACAAAATTAGGTTATATTATCATACTCCATTTATATTTACAGCATTTGGCAGATGCCCTTATCCACAGCGACTTAGAGAAGTGCTTTGAAGTCACCATCATTCTGATTCTGGTTTACTAGTGCACAGATCCGTTGATCCGTTGGCTCAGATGTCCGGACATCTAGAGGACGTTTATTCCTCCACCTTTGTGCCAGAAGAGAGTCAAGCATTTACATTTTTCATTTCCATTTATGGCATTTGGCAGACACTCTTATTCAGAGTGACTTACATTTATGTTTATACAACTGAGCAATTGAGGGTTAAGGGCTTTGCTCAAGGACCTGACAGTGCCACCGTGGTGGTACTGGGGCCGGAACCCTGATCTTCAGATCAGTAATCCAGAGCCTTTACCACTGAGCCACCAGTGCCCACTGCCCACCTAGCAGTGCTGGAGGATCAGAGAGAACATAGTGCAGTGTGGGGTGTGATACGTGCTTTGAGGTGGGAGGGTGCAGGTCCATTTCTGGCTTTGCAGGCAAGCATTTATATCTAATGCGAGCAGCTACAGAAACCGAATGGATAGTGTAGCAGCGGAGTGGTGTGGGAGAACCTGATAAGGTTGAATGAATGTGGATCATATTTTAGTATGAGAAGCCTAAATTTACAGTGATAGCTCAGTGGTTAGGCCTCTGGGTTATTAATCAGGAGGTTGGGGGTTCAAGTCCCATTACCACCTAGCTGCCACTGTTGGCCCTTAACTCTCAACTGCTCAGTTGTGTTAAGGAGATAAAAGTGTAAGTCGTTCTGCATAAGGGCATCTGCCAAATGCCATAAATGAAAATGAATTAAAAGAATTTAACAGATTTTCTGAAATACAAGCTAACCTAAATCCACGCTTCTGTTAAGCTGAAAATATACTATAAATGCTACAAACATCAAACCGCAAAATACTGGTAAGATATTGAAATAATGTTTTAATTTTGTGCTTAGAAATCACTCACATACGAATAGAAATTAAAGGGGAGGGCTAATAGTGTATATTAATCTGACGTTAATTTGTACATACTAAGTATTCGGATGCAGTTTATATTCTGATGCACCTTCACTACACTTGCAGCAGCACATTGTCTACTTCATTAGCCACTTGCTAAACATGACAGTGATGAATTTGTCTAAAGACTGCTTCCTAACATAACCACAAATCATGTTTGACCATTTAAGACCAAATATTACCTAATACATTGAGCCATTTGATGGATCATGCTGGCCTGAAACTGTAAATGTTGTCTGCTGCATTTGGGTTGTTTTTTTGGCCTCAAAACTCTGTAGTGCTGTCAATATCATAACTTTCTTTTTCGATTGATCTTGTTTCAGCAGTGTCTGGCCACATGCCTTACCTGATTGATTATTTAAAGAGGTTTTGAGTGGGGATAATAGAACAAAGGTCATGTAAAGAATTTTGGTTAATTTAAAAAATTTATATTTTTCTGTGTCCACAAAGAACACAAAGAAGCACAAACAAGATAGGTTTCATTTTGATACTTTATGTATAGGAACTATTTAGATATAAATCCCATATATGCTGACAAAAAGGCATATCATAACCCATATCATGTCCTATTATTGTGAAATATGAACAGTTCGACATCTGGATCTGGTGTTATTTGATAAAGTTTTAGTTATCACTTGTATAAAGTGGCCTTTGCTTTACTTTATACTGTTCTTTAACAGTGAGCTCATATGGCTGTAATACACTTTTCTAAATGAATGATATGTAGATATTTTGTATTTTAGTCTAGCTTTGGAAGTATATGAGCAAATCTCTGAAATATCCATTGGCATTGTAATCTGTAAATAATTTCATTCTTTCTGTCTCATCAGTAATGATGGCTACAGAGCAGGAGAAAAAACACCAGCCAGTTGAGCATGGGGAAGCTCCAGATGGAGGCTGGGGCTGGATGGTGGTGGTTTCGCTCTTCGTGGCTTCCGCACTGGTTTTTGGGCTCATCCGCAGTCTGGGGGTTTTCTTTGTGGAGTTTGTTCTGTATTTTGAAGAGAGCGCACAGGCAGTTTCCTGGATCACCTCCATAGGAGTGGCCATGCAGCAATTACTGAGTGAGTGAAACTACAGAGGTGCTTGAAAGTTTGTGAACCCTTATTTCACATTGCTTAAAACACGTTCAATTTTTCACGTGTTCAAAAAAGTCAATAGATAAACCATTTAAACAGTTAAGACAAATTTTATTTTTCATTAATTTTTTGAGTGGAAAAAGTCAGTGAGTGGCAAAAATCTGTTATTGTGTGAATATAAGCAGTTAATGTGAATGTAAAAATCGAGGTGCAGGTGAATCACTTCTGGAGAGGTAACAGTGATATTACTATAAGTTCTAAGCAGCTAAATCCTCATCCCTCATTTTGGCAAAGGTAAATAATGAGCCCACCATCAGAAGAACAATTATCATTGGGGTCGCGGGGAGGCTGGCGCCCATCTCAGCCGACTCTGGGCGAGGGCAGAGTACACCCTGGACAGCTCGCCA
>JBCNYG010000010.1:13517033-13529263 GCA_039654305.1 Porochilus rendahli | reverse complement strand
ATCTTGTCCACTTCATACATACATTTAAGATCACCCAGATATGTTTTGTACTGAGACTGGCGAAATTACTTTGTGATCTTTTTCTTGATAAGGAGTGGGTTACACCTAAATGAGCTGAAAATGAAGAAATATTGACCTCTGTAGTTTCTCAGTTACTTCAAAGCAGCATTTAATCAGTCCCTGCAGGCATGCATTTAGGGTCATGAATGTGTGGCATAGCACCCCATCCACTATAGAATTTCAGACCCTAGTTCTTGGTAGTGGGTGGAGTAAACCTGCTCCAATGTGTTTTGAAAAAGCCTAATTGTGGTATGACATGGGAATATCTGATCCTACAACATATTTATGTTGTAGGATCATATATATAGCTTTGCAGGGTATGGTGGGGACACTACCATGAGAACAATCATAGATCATAGAATGTTGTTTTGAGGGACCTTTTTAGCTTTTATTTCAGAGCTGATTCCCCCAGCACAAGATGGATCATGAGTGATTTACGTGCACAGTAACTTGGTGAACACACAACCAATTACTTGTACCAAAAATAGAAACAAACTGGCAGTAAAGTCCAGATTTTATTGAGCCAATACGCTGACTTTACTTCTTTTAAGCATTCCTACCGGTAGTGCACATGCAACCAGGGAAAAAACCCTTGAAGGTATTTCAAGAGGTAATTTTGATGGGTTTCCTCTTAAAATGTACTATTCAACAATCAAGCTGTGGCAAGCAAAGGCTATTTTAAGGCAACCAAGGTTTCTAGCCTGGGATTTTAATCCTTGTTTGCCATTTTACTATCACTTATAGTTCACAACAAAAGGTATACTACCATTTGCATGAAATACTTATCACAGGAAACAATGAGGTGTTCTTTGTGAACTATTTATTTACACTGTTCATCACAGCAAACAAAAACTTTTGCTTTTTACATGGAGAGTCCACAAATAAAATATATAATATATAAGCTAGTCCATGCTAAAACATTTCTAAAAGTGGTCTAAAACTTGGCTTTAACTTAAAATGGGGGCACTAAGCTATTTCTTGCAAATAGATTTTACAGATTTTATTTTTTATTATTTTCTTTTCTTGCAATATGTGAACAAGATTTTAACATGGCATCAAACAAACATTCATCTGAATAATTTTTGCTATTTGGCTAAAATAATAAATTATAATTTATTCATTTTCTGGACCGCTTATGCCTAATTAGGGTTGCAGTGAGGCTGGTGCCCATCTCTGCTGACTCTGGGCAAGGGCAGAGTACATCCTGGACAGCTCGCCAGGCCATCGCAGGGCAGAAACACGCTAACGGCTTAAAGAGGCTTCTTTTACATGCCTCTCACCATAGACAGTGAGAGACATGGCCTGCATTTGATTACCCAGTTAGCTGCACTGGGGGGGACAGTAGTGACAACCCGCTGATAGTGGGGCTTGAACCCCCGACCTTGGGATCAGTAATCCAGCACCTTAACAACCAGGCCACCACTGCCCCATAAGTTATATCAGTGAATTCCAAAATAAAAATGTCAGGATTTAGTGCTTACATATTATTATCATTATCATTATCATTATCATTATTATTATTATTATTATTATTACACCAACAACAGTAATAATAAAAATAGTAATAGACTCAAAATAATTCCACTTCTGGATTTTTGCCTTTGCCCTCATTGTTTAAAGTAAATATAAATTAATCTTTCTAATTTTTTGTCTATTTATTTTTACTTTATCTTGCTTGTTTATTTAGTTCTTCTATCTGTCTATTTACTTCAGTGTTTATAACGTTTTGTGGGCTTTACTAACTTTAAAGGACTTTACAGCATTGCACTTTATGGTTAATCATACATTTGTGTACAAAGAAAATCTGTTTCTAGAAATGTTACAAGTCTGGCACAAAATGTTTAAGCAGCATAGGACCTGTATAGCTAAGAAGTATAGCTGTTATAATAATAACACTATACTACTACAACTACTAATAATAATAACAAAATTATACGATATAGTTGGTAGTCTACATAACTTTGATTATTCGTATGTATGTTTAGGTCCTATAGGTACCGCTGCTTGTAATGCATATGGAGCTCGTCCTGTTGTCATGATCGGAGGTTTTCTTTCTGGACTGGGATTTATTTTGGCTTCTCAAGCTACAACACTCACACACCTTTACCTGACCATGGGACTTATTTCAGGTAACCATGGTTTTACACTCTGCACAGTTTTGCTGATATACACCAATCAGCCATAACATAAAAATCACTAAAAGTGACACTTGTCAAGGTGTAGGATGTATTAGACCTCAACTTGATGTGTTGAATGCAGGGTCAAAATAAAGATCTGATCCCAAGGCACATTGTTGTGGGTGAGGAGTGAAGGCTAATCTGTCTGAACCAGGCCCTCAGAACAGCTACTCTAGCCAATATTGCAATAAAATCTTAATGATGAATCTGATATAACGGTGTCAGAACATAGTACATCACAGCTTGTCACACAAGAGGCTGCGTAGCTATTAGTTAGCAAAGTGAAATTGCCTACAATAAGCACATGGGTATTAGATGTCATGAGGTTTTTCATTAACGTCATGTGGACAGCTGGGCATGCATGTTGCTTACCTGCGGACAAGGTGCAGTATCACCAAGACGCACTATGCAAGCTGGTAGAGGCAGTGTGGTTGTCCTGGGCATCCTTGGGTCCTGGCATTCATGTGGATGTTGCACTTTCTTGCATATCACCTAGACAAACATTACCTAGACAAACACTGTTGCAGGCCAAGTACACCCCATCAAGGCAACAATATTCCCTGATGGCAGCAGCCTCTTTCAGTGTACTCAGACACACTGCAAACATATTGAAGGAATGGTTTGAGGGACATAAAGCAGAAGAGTTCAAGGTGTTGACGTGGCCTCCAAATTTGCCAGATCTCAGTCCATTCAGGCATCCATGGGATGTCCTGGAAAAACAGGTCAGATCCACAGAGGCCCCGGCTCACAACTTATTGGAATAAAGGGACCTGCTGTTAATGACCTGGTACCAGATACAACATCACTCCTTCAGAGGTCTTGTGGAGTCCATGCCTCAACAGATCAGAGCTGTTTTGGTGGCACAGGGGAACCTACACAATATTAGGCAGGTGGCTTTATTTTAATGGCTGATTAGTGTGCATGTATATATTATTTTCATGCGCAGATCTACCTCATGCTTTTTAACCCCCCCTGTTTAGGTTCAGGTTGGGCTCTCGTCTTCACCCCTACAATAGGTTCTGTGATGGAGTATTTCAGCAAACGACGTTCCCTTGCTATGGGCCTTGGCTTCACAGGTGTGGGTTTATCTTCCTTTGCATTCTCTCCGCTTTTCCAATACCTGGTACAGTTCTATGGGTGGCGTGGGGCACTTCTGATCCTCGGAGGTCTCAGCCTCAACATCGTGGCCAGTGGTGCACTTCTTCGACCACTCAGACGCACTAAAGCTGTGGAAAGGGTATTTATTTATATACCTATTTGAAGATTTTCTTTGTATAAATGTTCAGCACTAAAACCATGATCGGGTTACCACAGATAAGGGCCCTGGGTATGATTATTGGTACATCTTATACTTCAATGTTCACATGGAAATTCATTCATTCATTACTTTTCCAAGCTGCTTAATCCTAATTAGGGTCGTGGGGAGGCTGGCGCCCATCTCAGCTGACTGTGGGCGAGGGCAGAGTACACCCTGAACAGCTCGCCAGGCCATCACAGCCATGATGATGCGATTGTGGTGTACACCATTGCAGGGCAACACTCACACTCTCACCTAGGGGCGATTTAGAACAGCCAATTTGCCTACTGTGCATGTTTGCATGTTGGACTGTGGGAGGAAACTATGCAAACTCCACACAGAAATGCCCTGAGCCCGTAATTTGAACCCAGGACTTCTTGCTGTGAGGCAAAAGTGCTAACCACTGCACCACTGTGCCGCGTGTTTACATGGAAATGTGAACTAAACACAGGCTTATTAAATCATCTTGTACAAGTGTAACGTGTCCATATATTACCTCAATATTCATTAACGCCACACCCCTTTACATTACATAAACTTAACATTAATTGGGTAGAATATGTGACCCACAGAGTAGACTTGTCTTTTCAGCTTTAAAGAATAAAAACGAGGTAAGATGTGATGTCCTTGTGTGTCTGTTGGGGCTTTTCTATTGATTAAATCCATCCTTCCCTTCCTCTCCTTTTTCCCAGAGTAAAACCAAACGCATGTCTGACAGCTCCACGTCTTTCTTTTCCCACGTCTGTGAGTATTTCGAGCTGTCATTGCTCTTGCATCGAGGCTTCCTCATCTATAGCTTGGCTGTCACATGCTTCAACGCCGGGTACTTTATTCCGTATGTCCACCTTGTGGCCCATAGCCGTCTTGTGGGCTTCAGCGAATTCCAGGCCGCATTCATCGTTTCCAGCACAGGTGTGACGGATATTGTTGGACGTGTAGTGTCTGGCTGGGTCTCAGATTTGCGGCGTGTACGTTCGCAGCACCTACTGACGATATGGACGGGTCTTGTGGGTTTGTTCCTCCTGCTGCTGCCCCTCAGCTCACTGCAAGGGAACTATGCAGGTCTGCTGACCGTCAGCCTGGCATATGGCTTTTGTGCTGGTGCTATGACCCCACTGGTGTTTTCCGTGGTGCCAGAGATTGTAGGCATGGAACGCATGATCAATGCACTTGGACTCCTGCAGCTTATTGAGAGTGTCGGAGGTCTGCTTGGAGCTCCACTGTCTGGTAAGCAACCATTTTTTTTAGTTTATTACTAGTAATAGTTACTGTATCAGCTACTCACTGAAGAACCCTTTTGTGGCTTTTATTGGGGATCTTGTCTCACATTATTACCATTAGAATACATTTTTTAGTTCTCCAGGTCTGAAGAACTATAAGTCTGACGTGGTAGCAGGTTTAGCCAGTGTCTGTAAAAAATATAGATCTAGTCCAACCATCACAAATTTACTCAAAGTCTGGGTTATAATGATCACATTCAGCGTCTATTTGGCACGCTAACCGAGACGTGCCGTAATCTTGCCATACACCCTTGCCAAAATAAGGTTTGTCATGAAGGCTATTGGAATGGCATCTGATCAACAGCTTTTCTCTTCAAGTAAACACAGCTGGGCTTTTTTGTATTTTAATTCTACTTGTACCACCCATATCTGGCCACCTGGGCTGGGTGAGAATTGGTAATTGATCACTACTGGGGTGGAAAATAAAGAAAATGTTGCAAGGTCCAGAATTAGCTCGGTATGATGACCCATTAATGTTTCCATGAATCTGTATTGTAATTCAAGGCACTACATACGCTGGAATTTTATGACAATTGCTGTACATAGTTATTACTCTGTGTCTCTCTGCTCCCCCCTCAGGCTGGTTGAGGGACCTCACAGGTTCTTACATATGTTCCTTTGTGGTAGCCGGTGTATTTCTCATCTTGGGAACCATAACAACAATGACCCTTCCATATTTCTGCTCCTGTACTGACCCCCTACCTCCATCACCAAAGAAGAGCAAAAATAAGCTCACAGAAGATGACTTACTTAAACAAGTTTTAACTGTGGACTCTTCAGATAATATACAAAGCACTGACAGGATTTCTGAAACACTGGCCTCTCCGAACCACACATCAGAGCCTGGTCTGGAAGTGGAGGACACAAGTCTAAGTGCAGAGAAGATGGGGCTAGTTGCGAGTAGCAGCATAGGCTTGCAATAGGAATCATACTGACCAAGAAGTTTACGCTACTTTTTTTTTTTTTTTTTTTTTTTACTGGGAGAACTTTTTGTGAAACAGCATCTACAGAGGAACTGTCAGTCAAGTTGAATGCAAACTGAAAAAGAACCATCAAGCAAAATTGTATACAGCCTCAGGTCCCTTAAGGAATAAGGATCCTAGCAGAAAATAGCTACGATTTTTAGGTTCAGACAAAAAACTGTCTTTAGAATGTTTCTGAGTTATTCATTGTTTGCATCTGAGCAGATTCATCTACTGCAGTGCCACAGGCTTTGAACTATAGCAATCCATAATGATCACATTAAAGAAAGCACATTAAAAGTGGTCCAGATAACATTTTTTTTGTATCTTTAAAGAAGGGCTAAGAACCAGTGATTCAACCCCAAAAAAACAAACAAACAAAAAAAGATAGTCACATTTTGACAGATATGGATGAGGTCTATGCTTGCCAGAATGGTCCATCCTCATTGCGGCATAAAATAATTGAAGTGAAGGCTAGGGCATTTCTTGCACTCCAATGTCTCCTTTTTTTATTGACATATTTGTAATTTTTATTTCTATTTTGTAATTTGTGTTCTGTTGGTTAGACCATTCTGGTTCTCTGCCCTTCTATGTCATGCCAAAAACAGGAACAATTCTGCATTTATATACAGTATACTCTGTAAATTACAAATAAGAAAAAGACTTCTGTACTGCTGCACCAATGATTCCCTCAAGCAGTCGAGAGATCAGCTGAGCCGTGTCAGCTGCATGCAGTCCTATGGTGGTGTAGTACAGTAATTACAGTCACTGAACTACATGATGCACTTCATTGACTGAATGTGTTTCCTGACTTTACCTCATGCATAAGAATGTAATTTTCCTTAATAAAAATGATTATATATTCGAAAAAGACACTGAAGCATTGTAGGTTGCAGTAGCTGAGTATACTGAACCAGCACCATGAAGTTACATATTTTACACAACGTAATTGTTTCCTTAATTCTGAATGAAGTACTACTCTCATGAATGGTAGCTAAATGGCACAGGACACGTGCACTATAATCTTTTACACTGAAACTTTTTTTTGTTTAATTTACTCTGTTCACATCAGAAGTGTTGAATCTGTGAAGATGACCTTTACCCTGGTATTTGCAGAGGCATATTCAGGGGACACAGGTTTAGTTATAGGTTAGGTTACTTTACAGTAACTTTAGTTACTTTAGGTAACAAGTAACTTTAACGTGCCATTTATAGCATGTCTCTTATGATTTTTTCCCCCCAACATAAGTAATTAATGACTTATTAATTAAGAGCTTGTTCATTGTGGATATGTAAGGAATACAGAAGGATAGGTAATTTTTATATTCTTTCTGAAATTTGTTTTTACTAACAGACACAAATGGTCATTCACACCAGTGGGCGATTTAAAGTAGCCAGTTGACTTATGCATGTGCTTGTACTGTGGAAGGAAACCAACATGGAGAACAGGCAAACTCCACACAGAAAGACACTTGGCTGAGATTCGAACCCTGAACCTTCTTGCTAGGAGGAATAGAGACCACTGAGCAGCCGTGCATTCCTATGTTCTAATTTTTTTCATTTAAATCAAATTTAAATAACCAGGAACATTCTATCATCACGAGTCTATAAATGTTTGTGATTTATGTTAGTAATATATTTTAATTATATGCTAAATAACATAACAATAAAACAATAAAACTGTAAATGAAATGCTGCAATTTGCTAAAGCAGATAGAACCCAGGCACCAAAATACAGGCTTAGCATAAAAGAACCCAAATATTTGAGCACTTAACAAAAAGCTTTACTCTGTATCCATTTGCAAATGCATTTATTAGTTTCTTAGGATAGGTGTGGTGATATTTTTGGGGAGATTATATATATATCCCAGTTTGCTTGGAGTGTGGAGTATGAATTTGTCATGTATCTAATTTTACACACAAGACCATTAAACATCAAGTTTACCAGTGAGGCATTCTTTTTGGGCCACTGATTTTGCTTATAGAGGAACAGAAGTAGCTCATGCTAGACAGGTATCTTTCAAAGGTACAATGGAAGATTGATATGAAATCTGTCTGCATGTTAAATCTGAAGTCAAATTTGTTTAGCCAGCTGTGCCTGTTGCTGGTGTTTTACATCAGCGGATGAACGAGTTTAGTTACTCATTGGACATTATTTCAGCCGTTCCAAGGTCACTATGACACAATGTTGAAATCAACAAATTAAATATTACATGTGCTGAATGAGCGAAGATTATTTTTCAGCTAGTCTCAGAGGCTGTTTGTCAGTTTTATTGTAGTCCATGTAATAGACTGTGTATTGGGGTTAATTGATTGGATATTAAGAGCCTGATTGTGCATGATTCAAAAAGTTATTCTACTGTGCATCCTGTTGTGCATCTTAAGAGATTTTTGTAGCTGTGTGTGAGATAATGAAATATTCTGAAAGATACATCAGTGAGAATTGGATATGATATGCAATGCTATCCTGCCCTGTCTAGGGTGTACTTTGCTCTCGCTCAGAGTCGGCTGAGATGGGTGCCAGCTTCCCCGCAAAATGTAAGAATGAATGAGTTACAGACAAATAAACAGTATGAGCCTTAATCTGTAGCCAGCAACTCCTCTACTAAAAACACACACGGTCATTAAACATAGCTGAACCTGGCGTACATACTAGAAATATATGACAATTCTTTTTATATTACTAGCACCATGATTATATACTTAATAATTTTCTTCTTATAACCTTAGTGTGTCTTTGTGTACTATGAGCTAAGAAATTAAAAGATGTCATTTTAATTGCCTTTTTCAATTAATTTTTTAAAAGTTTTATTGAGTGCTTTTGTCCCTGTTGATGTGCCTCTGTTTCATTACCAATTTGTAAATGTTTTTTTTTTCAGGGATCATAACTGTACATACGCGATTACCTTTGATTGTGTTTGAAGTGCACAGTTATGTTTAAAAGAAAAATAATTTAAAAAAAAATTTGTATTGTTGAAATTTGCTGATAGAATATCTTAAGATGCCTTTTAATGAAATTAAAAGTTTGATAAGAGTTTTGCTTACAGTTGTATTATTTACAATATCAATTTTATTATGCTACTATAAAAAACTGACTATGGCTGTTATCTCTCATTGAGAATTATTAGTTGGGGTTGTTATCTACAATAATATCTGCATAGTAAACACTTCTGGTAGATCTCTGAGCTAAAAGAATACATTAGCAAGCAAGTTTATGTTTCTGCTTTTCTGTGCGAAACTTATGGATTTCTTTTTGGTTTTCTGAGCAAGTCAGGTAAAGATAACACAGTGTTTAAACAACAAAAATTGAGAAGTCATGTGTATTTCTTTTTTTTATGAACATTAAATGAAAAATACTGGCAGAGAATTAACAGGTTCGTGCACACACATGGTTTGGTCAAGAAGCTGTGGAATTATTACCTATTCAGGTTGAAAATGTGTATTCTGTGAAACCAAGGGATATCCCATATCTCTCAAAACATACAACTGAATTACATTAATGAAAAAACACATGAATACGAGTGGAAACAATGATCAGCCTAATTTGAACACACAACCAAGGCGTTTTGCACAATCCTGGTACCAGTGCAGTTAAAGCAAACACTGGCAATCCTAGAGCAAAGCTAAAACTACAGCAGCGTATTGGCACAATAAAGCTGAAATGAGCTGAACATTGCGGTCAAGTGATCTAATGGGGCTCAGGCTCAAAGAGCAAGGGTGATAACATACCATAGCTTACAGTTTTCATAACTCAATCCTCTTTGTGTGTCATTACCAGATAATGACCAGGCAAAAAAAAAAAAAAAGCAAGAAAAAAATCATGAAGTAACTCACAATCTTCCAGCCCATGGCTGCATATTAAATAGAGTCAGAGAAACACGAACAGTCCTGCACCTGGTGGTTACAGACTTTTAATATCAGTACTACGCCGTTTTAGCTTCTCAGGGTTGTTGGAAGCCATTTGGGAAAAATCCCTAAAGATATCTTGATAGGTTTCATCACCTGCAGTGAGAAAGAGAGAGAGAGAGAGAGAGAGAGACGGGGGCGGGGAGAGATATGGGGATTGAAGTGAATAGTAACAGAAGAGTTTAAATTAATGAGCATGATCATTTCCGCAATTTTTATATCACATGTACGCTGTCCTGCTAAAAAAACAAAGTCATTCACAGTAATATTTTGTTGGAGCACCTTTAGCCTTGATTACAGCACGCAATCCCCATGATATTGTTGCTTCAGTTGGTCAGGTCGAGGCTCAGTAACATTAATATGACAATAAAATGAAGTCAGTTGAAGACCTGAATGTACTGAATGAGCAGGTTACCACATCAACGGACTTTTTTCTTCCCAGATGGCACGGATATATAATATTGGGTCTGAAATAGTGAAAGAGTGGTTCTCTTGCATGAGGAACCACATGAGTTTCACACATGAACTGATACCACTGAGTCCTGACCTTAACCCTTTTGAAAGTCTTGGGGTGTGACGGAGAAGACTGAGTGAAGTCTGGCTCTGAGTGAAGATATCGGTGAAAAATGAACCCAAATCTGGACGGAAATAAACGTGATGTTGCTTAAGTTTGTGGAATCTGCTGTACTCAAGGCTAAAGGCGGTCAAAAAAATATTAAGAGTGCAGGATTATTATTATTTTTTGGGTCGGGGAGTGCGTATTTTGAGCAGTGGGTTAAGTGCATGTTTTGCAGCCCTACTTCTACCGACACACCGACTTCCACAGATCGAAATTACCTCAGCTTCCCAACAAACCTGATTCTAGATGAAGGGCTTGCTAAAGAAACTTAATTAGGTGTGTAGGATGGAGAGAAGGTTTCAAAATTTTGTTTTTGTAGCTGTTGATTTGTCACTAGAACAGTACAGTACAGTACACTAGTGCACGTTAACCAGTTAAACCATTAACCAGTTCACCGTGTGCTTTATATCTCACACACTTGATTCTTCTCATCCCTTTATTAAACGCTCCACCAGAATTTCCGTCAACCTTCAAAACAAACTATCGTTACTAACTGTTATGTCGGTGTGTATTAATGGCACAGAAACAAACATGGTTACAAAAACATGCATACACACATGCAGACAGCAATGCACACACACACACACACACACACACACACCAAAAAATATTAGTATCAAATGTTAGTGTTAGAAAGCTTTTCTAAAGAACAGGAATTTGCACTGCAACACAAGCACCTTTAGTTTCCTTTTCCTTCTCTCCTAAAAGTGTGGTACAGTGGAACTAAAAGCAGCATGCGGCATACAGGAACTGAGGGAAAGCTTCTGCTTAAGGATGAACTGATCTGACATTGTCTATCATTAATAGAACGATCCTAGTCTAAATATCGAATCAAAACATCCAGTTCACCGATTTTTGACTTGTTTCCTAAAGTTTGCCATCACACACATATCACGTTGGCATAAATTTATAAAGAATCAGTCTTTAGGATATCAGTATCCAGTCACTATCAGGTATCAGGTAATGAGAGGTCCAATATTAGCATCACATCAGTGTATTATTAGTTCAGCTTTAACAGAGGAGCAGGAAAGGAGGAAAAGGAAGTAAAGGCACAACAGCTTGCAGGATCGATTACCTGTAACACGCAGCGCAGACGACACACACTGCAAGCAGTGGAAACTCGACCATCCATCTCAGGACAAACACAAAACACACGCACAGAGACAGCGAGACTCACATTTACACAGAAAGACACTGACACAGAGACAAGCTGCCATCATGAAGCTTCTCAGCAAACAAAAAGAAGTCGGCAAAAAAATGCACGTATTGTCCACACTGAGAGCTTAACAAGCACCTGCTTATAGGATAGCCCACCATGCTTAGGCATTTTTATTCTATTGCTTTTCACCAGAATGCATTAGAGGCATGAGACAACACCTTACAACTATGTGACACTATCCTTTTTTCCCCCCCACGACAGTATTCAACCATTCCGGACATCATGTAAACGTTAGGAGTTAATAAATTTACATAATGTACATAACTACAGACACTGGCTCTATACATTTATACAGGATATAAATTATACATATTAAACACGTTTACATTATATTGCACAGGAACAAATGGTTTGCTGTAGCTTTCTCTGCTGCTGGAACGATCATAATCTACAATGCAGACATACGTTACTCCGCTCTCTGCTGTTCTCCGGTCATAGTAAGTGTCAGCCTGGGAAAGGGCTCTTCGTTGAAGGGTTTGAATTGCGTATATCGAGTTTGATCACGTTGAACATACAGGCTTGGATTACATGGCAAACTGATCGTGTCGTACTTGAAGATATTTTTTAATGACTTTTAGGTTGGCTGTCACAAAAACTGTGAAGGTTTCAATTATATATTAAAATTATTTCAATCTGTTCTCCCCGTGCTTGCGTGGGTTTCCTCCGGGTACTCCGGTTTCCTCCCACAGTCCAAAAACATGCACAGTAGG
>JBCNYG010000010.1:13504728-13516540 GCA_039654305.1 Porochilus rendahli | reverse complement strand
CGGCTGAGATGGGCACCAGCCTCCCCGCGACCCTAATTAGGAATAAGCGGTTCAGAAAATGAATGAATGAATGAATTCAATCTTCAAACAAACTATTTAATGGGAAATTCTTGGAGCAGCTAAAGCCCCCTGCTGGCTGATAAAGGAATGTCACCAGTTGGGTATGCGCTCTAGGGACTGGTCATTCTTAATTAGAAATGATGTGAATCAAATGAGGGTAAATGGCTGGCAATGCAGAGTCAGTCAATCCTTACATGCAGCTCTTTTAATGGCTCTGTCACACAGAGAACACTTAGTTCTCCAACCAGATGTGCTGATGCCTGTTTCCCCCAGACTTTTTTGGTATTGAAGGGTTAATCTGGTAAAACCTTTCGCCTTCCAAGGAGAGAAGGGCACACATTATGCTTCGTCTAAGCCGGTTCTAAGTTGTAAAGCCGGAAGTCTTGATTTATGGCATTGTCTGGTGGATGAAGTTACTTTTTTTTGTTGTTTTCACACAGATGGCAAAATGAAGGCTAAGATTAAATCAGATTGTGAAGCTCTCTCTTTGTAACGGTGGATGTGCAACTTTCCAAAAGTTAAATTTCATCACCAAACTGCACATGCACAACTGGTGACATGCCTTTCCGTCCCCTTTTTGAGTCAGGAAGAGCTTATCAGTTTAGCTTTGGTTCTCTATGACACCCACATCTGGGCCAGAAAAACTTCAGAACTATGCGTATAATATATACGTTAAATGCATATGATATATACGTAAAAGCTCCCTAACAGAATAGCTCAGATTTATTATGATATATTAATGATACAATACTTTGAGAAAAGTGTTCTATGACATCATTTTACGCCATATTGCCCAGTCCTGTACACAAACCCACCGAAGAACAACAAAACTTCATTCAGCACCTACTCATTCTGCCCTCCCAGACTCCACCCACTAAGATGGTTTTTAAAGGCCTGAAAGCTTTTCTTGGTCTGACCAATTAAATGCCCAGACCCGCTCCCCCCGGCACGACCCAGCCCCTCAGATTGACCTGATTGGGCGAAGCCGTCCATCTCCCGCATCTCCTTGTTCATCTTGGCTATTCGGAGGCTGCGAGAAACAGGAGAGAATTATCCAGTCAGTATTTATATCCCTTTACTCTTTAAAAATCAAGTCTGTAATGTCATGCTGTGAGTTTACGTTCTAATAGTTAAGATAGCAAAGATTCTCATTGTCATTATTGAAAGCGCTCTCTCATTTTTGAAGGTCTGAGATGTGGAATTTAAACAAAGGAAGTGGGGTTTTTTTTACCCCTCCCCAGCTCAAACTCACAGTGTAACTATATCAGCGTTGGCACTATCTACAGCTATGGTGATCGGATCTTTTTGGCTGATGTCCTTTTTGTTGTAGTCGGCTCCTCTCTTGAGAAACAAACACACCAGCCTGACAAAAACACACACACACACACTGATATCAAGTACTCTGAACTGCATCGCCACAAATCAATGAAAGATATTTTGGGCCACGTTAGAGATATATAACCCAAGTGTTCTGTCGTGTGTGTATGCGAGTGTGTACCCTGTGTGTCCCAGTATCGTAGCGTGGTGTAAGGGTCCTTGTCCATTTGAGTCGGCCTGGTTAACATTAGCGCCGTTCTGCAGCAAGAACTCACAAGCTGCCAGCGAATTCTGCAGGGACAAGGATACATCAGGTCCCTTTATGCATTCTAACCTATACAGAATATGCAATTTAAATAAACATAAATGACCTTCACCACACCATGTACTTTCACATTGGTCAAATGTCAGTGCTACTTCCTGTTACACCACGCTTGCACAGCCCACATTATTCTCTTTCTGCACTCTTTCTTCACAGTGCTGACACCACAAAGTGCCCAAATACACACACTCACAAAACACTTCGAAACACTCCCCCGTACATGCACACTTACCACGGTCGCAGCCTGGATGAGTGGCGTTTTGCTCTCCTCAGCCATGTTAACCCAATTAACATCAGCTCCGTGAGCCAGGGCATCGGCCATAACGGGGAAATGCTGAAGTGCTGCAGAGCGGTAGAGCAGAGCGCCAGGGTGAAGACCACTCAAATCCTCCTCTTCTTCCTCATCTACACACACACACACACACACACACACGTGAACACTTTATAGTGAAATAATCTCTTACTTGAAACATGTTACAAGAGTTTGAACTCGTAATACCTGACGCAAACATCAAGTGAATCTATATTCTATGTCTATACTGTTATAATAAACTATTCAAGGCTGAGCGAGGATATAAGTATATAAAAATACTCCACTAGTTGCCAACACAAATGATTTATTAACTACACTGCTGCTGCTACTACACAATCATGATATTGGTTTGGATAGTTATTATATCACAGATTTCTTTTGGCTGTTCTTCCGATCTACTCCATATACTACCAACAGCACCACAATGAGTATTTTAGCCCACATCCTCTGTCCGTACAAATGCAAATATTTGATGTCACTTAAATGAGATGCTGTTTTTATTGCTCGCGCGTATACGTCCACGGTAAATGTATTCGATGGCTTAAAAATAGTATTTCGGCTCGACTGGCAGTGGTGGCTCAGTGGCTATGGTTCTGGGTTACTGATCCAAAGCTTGGGGTGGGGGGTGGTTGGGGTTTGGGGGGTTTCCATCAAAGTGCTACCGTTGGGCCTGTGAACAAGACTTTCATCCCTCAATTGCTCAGCTGTATAAAAATGATGCAGGTAAGTTGCTCTGGATAAGAGCGTCTGCCATTTGCCAGAAATGTAAATATACTTGAATCAGGTTGCTAAGCTTGTAGTAATGTTGTTAGTAAGAATGATTTATCCCCAACACCAATCCCTAACTATGACCTTCTTCTGGTAAATTATAAATCACAAAACTTTCAAATAGCTATACCGTCTATATACAATAATCGTTACTCTGATAAAATCAACAAGCATTTAAACTTCTGTGTTAAAGCAGACAACAAAACACAAATGTTATTCTGTTACTGGTGCTTAGATAATGCTATAGAGATACAGAATGAAAATAGAAGGTTTTCCTTTTGTTGCATTTAAAATCTTTGTCATAAGTCTTAGGTAAGGTGCCAAACACCAGCTGTGCTTCAAATACTTCTGTACGTTATCTTCTAATGTGATCATTATTTGGCAGAAACAGTTAACAGGGCTAATAAACTATAAATGATGAACATGTAAGCTACACAGTGTTTTTATTGAATAAAAAGCATACTGTTCATATTTTTCTGCAGCTCACCATTTCTCTGATAATTGAAAGAAGTGGCACTGATTTTGCATGCATGTAAAAAAAAAATTTAAAAAACACAGTTTGCAAGACATTAGATAATGTTTTGTGAGAGCTCATATTCCTCATATTCCAAATCAAAAATAATTGTTTTTTGTTGCATTCGATTGAATTCAGGAGGCCCACAATATTTAGAGAGCAGTGTGTTATCACAAAAAAGTAAATTTTAAACAAACAATCTATTAAACCTTTTGTCTGAACTTTGTCTGAACTTCTGTGTAACACTTTTTGCTTTTTTGTGTCTGTGTGTGTCGAGAGAAAAATAGAGAGCGAATATGAGACTGAGAGAGAGTAAGTGTGTGCACACACACGTGTGTGTGTGTGTGTGTGTGTGTGTGTGTGTGTGTGTGTGTGTGTGTGTGTGTGTGTGTGGGTGTGTGTGTGTGTGTGTGTGTGTGTGTGTGTGTGTGTGAGTGAAAGAGAGAGAGGGAGATATACCTTTGTGTGAGCCAGTACTGTTCATGATTTCAGTCGGGGTTAGGCCTGCAGAAGGAATCACATGAAGTTCATCCCATTAGATTGAATATACATCTCAAAGGCAACTCGAACAGATTTACAGATCATAATTTTCCCTTTCCAAACCTCAGTCAGATTCTATTTTATTGTAACTGTTTTTTGTTATTTTTGCTTTTTACATAAACTGGGATTAATACAATACAGACAACGGTTGTATTTTTATCTCTCTGCACTGTTTAGATAAAACACACTGTATTTATATTCATATGAGAGTGTGTGCTTGTGTGTGTAACCGACCTGTATTCCTTGCCAGTGTGGCTCTGCTGGGCTTGGGTTTGAGGAGAGGACGTTGGTTTTGTTTGTCTTGTGTTGTTGCTCGATGACGCCGTGCACTGGAGCGGCGCAGTGGCGTCCCCCGGCCTGTTTCAGGAAGTTTGTGGATGAATTTTTTCTCCACATATTTTGAACGTATCCATGACTCTTTATCCTGCCTGAGGAAATGACAGAACAATACAGTCTTATATTCTGTAACACGACACATGATTAGCATGACATTCATCCTCAAAATTATACAGTCATACAATTCATGCTTATCCATGTATGTTTGTAGCTCACGGCACATCAGTGTTCAATTAAACGTCATGCATGTTATTTATTCCTCCGTATGTGAAAAACAGCCTGCATCACAGTTACCTGTAATTCCCCTCTGATGTGCATGCAGGGGAGGAAAGCATAAAGACATTAAGGGGGTTTTGTGGTTATTTTTAGTAGATTGTGCTTTTATAGCAATATAGGTTTCGTAATGTCAGTGAGGAGACAGCAGGGGGCAGTATAACAGTCTTTACTCAGTTGGATGATGCTTCACCGTGTCACTGTGCTTAGTGGCAGCTTGGTAGTGCTGGGATTTGAGCTCACAGCATTCTCTAGACCACATGGGCTAAATCGGGTTGCCAAAAAGAGGAATATTGGTGACGAACATCTCATCAAAAGCATCACTCATGGCTTCTGATAGCCAGCATTTAAATAAATAAAACAGGAGAGCACAGGGGCATTCAGTAACACTTGCATCGAGTTCAGTGGAAAATCAAACCTGCCAAGTTCTTACTGTTAGTCTGCTTAATAAGCAGTTCAGAGCAGAGGAAGTTTTTCACCGCTGGTAATTTATAGAATCATTGTGCTCCCTTTCTCATACGTCTGCACTACAGGAACTGAGAGTTATCATACGTTGCTTTTTAGATCCTGATTCAGAGCAGGTACTCTCCCAGCAAAAGAGAAACCATGAGTGACACACGTGCACGGTGACTGGAAGCAAGGCCTATGCTCTTACATATAATAAAAATAGAATTTTACCTTAACCAAACCAACCCAATAGCTTTTTGTTTTTTTTAATCACATAATAAAACCCAGTACAATATAATAATCCACACTAACTAAACACAGTAGCTATTATCAACTCTTCTCCTCCATTAATTCTTTATGAAGTAAAATAAATTACTTGCTGTTAGCACGCAACACTTCCTAGCACAGCAGAACGATTCGTTTCCACGGAAACATGCAACCAAAATACAACACACATATGCCCTAGCTTAAACACTAACATTGCTAGTTCTCTGTTTCTCACAGCAACACAATAACATTGGTTGAAAATAAACCACCTTTACATCAGAACACTCCAGAAACTAGTGATGTCATTATACCCGTGTGATATATAAACCATCAGCCAGCTTACATCACTTCAGCATTCTTACTGGTGGTGTGAATGGAAACAGAAACAATGCCATTGAAGTTACGTAGGTCTTGGAGGAGATCCTCACTTGGAGGTTCCTTTAAAAGAATTCCTAGAACTGTTCAGTCTGAAAGCAACTAACGTGTCTTCAAATTAGCGATTGAATCGCAACTCAGAGCAGAGAGTCCAAAAAGTAATGTTAGTGTTACTTCTTTTTTTAAAATCCAGGGTCAAATAGGAGACATCAGCACACACGTACCCTCATGAAATGAAAAAGATACTCAACCAGCATATGTCCAGCACAGCTAAAGATTATTAAAAGTGTATGCCAATATATTTTAGTATTGAGGGGGTGTTTAGTAGTGACCGGTGAAGAAGAGTGCAAAACAAGACACACTATGTACCTGGGACTGGAAGGGTGTGGCTTCTTTATCGTAATCTCATCAATCCGTGCCTCATAGATCCGGTTAATTGCAGCGTTTCCCAACTCACACATCAGCTGCACACAGGGAGGGAGAGAGAGAGAGAGAGAGAGAGAGAGAGAGAGAGAGAGAGGTGAATAATCAAGGTTATATCCTAAACACTGACACGAATCTGTCAAAAAAGGAAAGAAAATGCAACAGAAGTCTGCATATATGTGTCTTTTACTTTTATGAGTTCAGGCTCCCATGAGTCCAGCGTTAGGGAGCGGACTTTAGAGAAATGGACACCCAGACTCCTACAGGGAGAGATGAGAAAAGATGTCTGTTAGTAATGTGATACATACCACTCACTGAACTGCTTAATCCTATTAGGGGCATGGGGAGGCTGGTGCCTATCTCAGCCAACACTGGGTAAAGGTGGGTACACCTTAAACATCTCGCCAAACCATTGCAGGGAAACACACACAAACATTCCCACTCCCACCTAGGATCAATCTGGAACAGTCAATTAGCCTTACGTGTCTTTCGTCTGTGGGTGGAACCTGAAATACCTGGAGGAAACCTACCCAAGCACAGATAAAACACGACACAGAAATGCCCAAGCCCAGGAATCTAACACAGGACCTTCCTGTGAGGCGGACATGCTAGCCACTACACCACCATGCTGCCCGTGGTGCATATCAGTATAATTAAAGGATGATGGCAAATACATTTTTATTAAAACACAGTTCTGAAGCAAGAAGAAGCAAGAGAATTTTTTAAAAGGTTTTTGTAAACACATAACAAAGCCAGAGAACGTACAATAAGGTAAATGAGATATTTAAAGAAAAATATTCCAATTTCAAAATAACTGCCCCCCAACTCTGAGGCTGGCTTAAGCTTTTGTGTTGCGTGAATGTTGACGATGACTGAGGATTAAAAACACATGCATGTTGCAAGTGAAAACAGCTGCACATCATCAAGTCTCTGTGGCATAACAACCGTGCACAAATTCGACTGCGTCCCCTGCACAGGCTGGGAAATCTTTGGTTTGTGGTGATTGGCTACTTTTTGCCTTGCCACTGAACTGGTTTGTGGTGCAGCACTTTTTGACTTTAAAATAATTTATGAAAATAGTTTTTCAGTGCAGGTCACATGAACGACCAAAGGAAAAAAGAGTAGGGCAGGAGATACCCTGTGTGTAAATATACTGCACTAGTATATCTGTGTGTTCTGATGATCATACTTACTTTATTTTCTACAGATCTTTGTACATTTATGATAAAGTTAGTATCAGAGTTAATGTTCAAAATTGTAAAAATACTCTTATATAAGCTTTTGTGTATATACATTATATTTTATCTCTAAAAAACACACATTTTATAGCAGTAAATCTTGTGTGTGTGTGTGTGTGTGTGTGTGTGTTACCTGTGTATTCCAGAGCAGGTAATGCAGAGTGTTATGCCCAGGTTAATGGAGGCCCAGTCCGGTCCTGGTTCTCCACAGTCACAGCACAGGCTGTTCCCAGGTATAGCCTGCACCTCGTCCAATGCTTTACAATTCTTCTGCTCTCCAAGACCCAGAGTCACACTGCTCGTTGATACAGAGCTACAACGTTGCCTCTATCACACAGACACACACACACACACACACAGTATAACATCATACATGTACAAACTGACATAGGATCTTATTCATTAATGCTACACAGAAATGAGAGCCGACCTGAGTACACGAAATGATGTATGAACGAATCTGATTAATGAAAACTGTTTGGTGATTAAAGCACACGTTATGAATCAGCTTCAGCAGGATGGAAACAAGTTCCTGTTCACTAACATCTCACAGTGATATCTCATGTTCATAATTATTGCTCTTGGTACTTGATTTTCGAGTTCATCAACTTTTAAAAGGTTTAAAAGGTCATCCCCATGGCAAATTGTAAGTAACTGCTAATTGATATTAATACGATAATTAAATTATATGTAAAGAAGTGTAGGAAATGTCCTAGTCCAATAGCCAGATGTTTTAAGAAGGATAACAGACTTCTGTTAAACATCCACGGCTAGTTGGAGTGAGCTTGAGTGAAACCATTAACACAAACTGGGCAATAGTGGGTTCTTGCATAGCACAACAGGCAACCATCCTGATAATGCTGCAGGCTGGGGAAACACTCATTCGCTCTGGATAAGAGGAATGGCATTTCTTTCTTTCCTGTCCCGTTCAGAAGTGACTCTTCAGTAGTCAGTTGAGGGCATCTATGAGCTCATGCATACACGTAGGCAGGTGGGGTAGGCAGCACTTTCATCTGAGCCTGTTATATTGCCGTGACACAGCATGAGAAACAATTTAAATTTTTTTTACATTTTTTTTATTCTTCCGAGTTTCATGTTTCACTGAGAAAGTACATGTTATTTTTCATCCTTCCCAATTGCTAAGTGTAGTATCATGGGGAGACCTGGTTGGTGGGAAACCCACCAGTTTGTTAAAACCAAAATCAGGGAGAAATCTGACGGAACAAAAGTGGAAATTCTGTATAGACGAGGATTTTTTTGATACTGAAGTAATGCACATTAACTGTTATGTATCACTGACTTTCATGATGACAGGCAGCAATAAAAAAAAAGACCGCTCAGATTCACATAGAATAAAACTTATACAAGTAAACCCAGGTAGGCAGACAGACTTTCAGGAAAATAAGTACTCGCAGAGCAAATGCAGAAAGCAGAAGCTTGACAGAACATGAACTCGTTAAACGGATAATTAAACTAACAAGATGCGATACAAATGAAAGCGGAGGAAAGCTACCGAAAGGGAAATCACTGAGAAGCAAATCCAAGCTTGGAGACATCTATAGGGCGCTTGACTTCTAGGCAGGTCCTAAATCTATGTTATACATATGATAGAAAATATATTTACAGTCTTGTAAAGAACTAATAAGCTGATGCTTGTTATACTTGAAAACATTTGGGTGAGAGAAATGTACAAGAGGGTTACAAAGGCTACCATCGCCTTGAATGTCCAGGCAAAGAGCCAATCATTTTATGTGTAGACGGCCCTAAAGACAAACTTTAAGTGACTCAGCAATGGGTGACGAGCAAATTGCTTATGTATGTATACCCCTGGAGTCTTGTCTGAAAACGGCTGATACATTTTCAGCCACAGGACTTTAAATGCCTTTGTTTTCTGTTAATTAAGCAACTGCTCAGTTAATATATAATACTCTTAATTCTAGTGTCTTACAGGGCTGCATGTTTCTTCTCTCCTCTCCTGAAATGCTGAAGCAATGCTGTTCTGCACAGCACTCATCCAACCTTGTTGTAGTCGCTCTGAATCTGCCTGCAACAAACAACTCCTACACACACACACACACACACACACACACACACACAAACACAGTCATTACATGCCCAGAGCATGATGAAATGAGGTTATGGACAGTTTAATAGAAATAACCATCTCACACAATAAACTGACACCACAGCAAACCTGTGTAATAAACACACTCACTTGGATGGTGAGACGACCTCAAAGCAGAACCTTCTCTCCTGTTCAGCACAGGGCTTTACTGTGCACAGTCGCAAGTCTTCCACCACCACAGTGGGTTGCTCCTAAACAAGGAAACAAAAAACCAAACATTTGTGGGCATCAAGTCAATTCACACAGACGACTATTGCTATTCTTTACTTGTGCACGTACACAAAAGGGAAAAAAAAATTTAAAGAGACTTGCTATATACACCGAAATGTGGGGTTAAAAAAAGTTTTTCACGTGTTGTGAAAACATGTGATACCTACTTTAAATTTCTTTTGGTATACCAGTTGATTTTTTTGAATAGAAAACCAGCGCCTAACGGAAAAAAATAAATAAATAAATAAAACAGGAAGTGAGCCAGCAAAGCACTCATGGAATATAAATAATATAACCATATTTGGGAATATAAGAACAGAATGACATTAAGAGTATTATGGTGATTTATGTGCACATTGTTACTGCAGTTTAAAAGGTTTAAAGCCTTTCGTAAAACGAGTGAGACCCTCCATATGGCGATACTGAGACTCAGAACGTTCACTCGAAATAATTACCATCATAATGGGGATAAACATGTTAATAATAATTACTATTAGGCATGCATGTTATGGCTGGATAAATTCAAATGAACAGCGTGAAAAAGACAGGAGTGCTGAACCTGCTCCATGTTTTGAAGGCATTGCTGGCTCTCTTGTACAGGTAACCCTCCATGGCAATACCACTGGCTGCATCTGGATTGAAGTCCAAGATTAATTCATCATAGGACTCGTCCTAATAAATAAAAATGACACAAATACAAATATGTATACTATGATACCATGATATTTGATACGCAGTACTTGAATGATGGAGACTGTGGTGCGTTTCTGTGTGACTACCTTTTTCTTAATGTCACAATGTCTCTGCTCCATGTCCCTTTTATCTCTTGCAGAGTTTAGAACCAGTTGTGTGTACTAAGACAGACATACAGACAGCCAGACAGTCATTTTTCTGACCGCTTTTGCATTTCATCCATGTATAAAGTATAAGGCTTGATCGCTTCAACTGGAAAAGAAGTATTTAAGAGTAAATGTAAGAGGTATTTAATACTTCCACCAACAGGAAGCAGTAGGTGTTGACATTCGGTTTCCTGTCCAGGTCAACAGGTTTGAGAGGCTTGTTGCTCGTTTATTTTCATGAACCCTAATAGTTCAAGCAGACATTTAACCCACTTTTGATATACCACAGTTTTATGAGAACCAGGTCTCTGAGTCAGTAAGCCAGTGATCTAATTAGAGCTATTTTTCCAAGTTTCCAGAGAGCAAGGATGATCACTTCTAGTAAATCGTGTTAAATAGTATCTCACTATCATTCTTCTTTCAGAATATTATCAAGCCATTCTATCCAATCATTTTTTGATTCTCTCCCACAATAGCTATGTTTTTTTGCGGTTTATTTGGCCTCATTCCCTCTCAATGATGCACAATGTCAAATCAAACCAAATTTTATAGTTTAATACAAATAAATCATGATATTTTAAAGCCATCTACGTCTAAAATGAAGCATAATCGAATCATCGCACTCAGCCTGTCACCATTTCCTGTGTAGGCAGGAAGTTTTGTAGCAGGTTTTGTGGCTTTTTCAGGCCAGTACAAGGTGACTGTGCTTCCTGTCTCAAACGACTTACTCTTCAGATAACCACCACTGTAGAAAACACTTCAGCCGAGAAGTATTTTCTTAAACAGTGCTTGTAGTCAATGCTTTTACCCTGAACTACTACCTTAAAGTAAGTGCTAATATGGAGCTGAGACCATGACATGCTTAAGAGCATATTTTATAAGACTCTTTGAGATATTTACTGATAATAATAAATATTTAAAAAAAATTATAAAATAAAATGTATAACTCAAAATTATCCAGCATCCTGGAACATGAGGTACAGGACAATATTATGTGATAATGTGAAAATAATAATATTGTGACTGTTCACAGTGTCCTTAAGCACTGACCCATACAAGACATGCGTGTGGTTAGAAGTCTGATGTGCCCCATTTCCTGTTGCTGTTGTAAACCTTCTCTTACAACTGTTTCTGTACATTCTTATACTACATCAGATAAGGGAACATGACATCTGCTCACAAAAAAAAAAACCTCTCTCTTGCCATGATTAAATTGCATTTTTGTAGAGAAAGGAGAGATTAATACATAATCTGAACAAAGGTTAACAATTGTTTTGGTGATCTCTGCTTTTCACCTCATCGCTGAGTCGTTTACGGTACTCCTCTAATTCTGTGAGGGACTGATGACCCTGCTGGAAGAACGCAGCCTGGTTTTCCATTAGTGAGAGCATCTGTTTCTCACACACACACACACACACACACACACACACACACACACACACACA
>JBCNYG010000010.1:13477255-13487796 GCA_039654305.1 Porochilus rendahli | reverse complement strand
ACACACACACACACACAGAGAGAGAGAGAGAGAGAAGTATATAGACTGTGTAGGGTATATGCGTGCATGAGAGTGTGTGTGCACCCGACGCACTAGCATGTCGAACCGAAAGCACCGGGACAACCAGGAGATCTGCGCCCGCAAGGTCCGGGAGCTCGCGCAAACAGGGCCCAACAAGCACTGCTTTGAGTGCGGCCAGCCTGGTGTCACTTACACCGATATCACAGTGGGCTGCTTCGTTTGCACATCATGTTCCGGAATGCTGTAAGTACCCTAACAAATTGGGTTTTTTTCCCCACAAGCCTCCTGATGTTATGTCATCCATCATATTACTGTTAGAACGACGCACAGGCCTGTGAGTCTAATGCAGATTGTTGTAGGAACATATATGTATGGTAACTTCAGTCCTATAGGCAACAGATCCGCTGTTAAACCTGATCAAACCTTATCATATAGTTGCGACGTGCTGTAGAGGCTCTGATCGTTGACAGGGCAAGCCCCCCTCGCACCCTGTACCCCACAGTACCACCGACTTGGAGGATCGCTTTCAGTGCTCACGTCTTCATTCAAGCGGTAATTACGACTTTGTCATGTTTTTTTTAATTTTTTTAATGTTTTTTTTTTGCGCAGGCGTGCCCTCTCATCGCGCCTGTGCAACGTTTCATTTCGTCACGGTTTCACGTTTTGCATCATTAATCCCTTTTTCCTTGCATGTCAGCAATCCCGCGTAATGCAGCACAGGATTAGACGCGCAGATCTCCCATCGCACTTTCTGATACTGTCACCTGAGCAAACACACCAACAATAATCGCATCACGACCTGTTTCCTTTCACTGGTGTGCATTCCTCCCCTACCAGATGGTTTTTATGTCTTATATTAACCGCAGTGTTCCTTCATCTTCACGTCTGCATATTCTGAAATCAAATCTCTCCTGCACATCCCTCATATCCTTCAACTCTAAACAGATGCGTCGTCACTTTTCTCCCTCATTCCGTTCCCAGCGCGTCTAATAATTCAGTGCCTGCGTTTTTATCTCTCTCTCTCTTTTTGTTTCTTGTTTTTCTTTCAGGAGGGGGCTCAACCCACCCCACAGGGTCAAGTCCATTTCCATGACAACCTTTTCCCAACAGGAAGTAGAGTTTTTGCAAAACCATGGCAACGAGGTAAGTGGCGGCTACACCAGCGTACAGAAAAAGCTTTGTAAATTGGGTGGGCGTGGCCATATATTTGACACGCCCTCTTACCTAAGTTCAGGCTGCATAACCGAACCACTGTTAAATCCATGGACTGAATGGGAAACAATAAACCTTTTCATGACAAATTTTTTTTAATTCAGTTAAGTAACGTTTTTTATAATGTAATATATAAGATATAATATATCATGATATAATCTACATTACTGGGTAAAAAGACCCTGATTAAATACTGGTGCAGAGAAATAAAAAAGAGTAATAGACCTCACAAAAGCCCTGTTTGGATGAGATTGCATTCATTTGGTTATTTGGTCATATCTGCAGGGCCAAACTGTAACGTAAAGGTCTCGTATAATACTAGATGTTTGAGCCACACATGTAAAGACTGTTCTCGTGTTGTTTTAAATACATTAATAGATTGAGTATAAAGAATAATTAACAGTGTCACTCAACAGAGATGCAGAGGACTATTCAATTCAGTGACAGACATAAAGCCTGAGGCGAATGATGGTTTTATACCACACAGGAACAGAAAAAGCAAACCAAACCAAGATTATTTTCATTTATTTGTATATATTTTAACCAAGCCGTCAGCGTGTTTCTGCCCTGCGATGGCCTGGCAAGCTGTCCAGGGTATACTCTGCCCTCGCCCAGAGTCAGCTGAGATGGGCGCCAGCCTCCCAGAGACCCTAATTATGAATAAGCGGTTCAGAAAATGAATGAATGAATATTTTAACCATGAGCGAGGCAGGTGATCTCCACACACTCCACAGGCAGAGCATAAGTGCTGTGTAATGGCATCTTTTTAAAAATAAATTCAAAGTTTTAGTATTTATTATATGGAAACATAAAGAAAAGCAAATTTAAATAAGATACTTTTGTTTAATAATTTACATTTTACGTATTTTAACCATGACAGAAGCAGATGAGCTCTGCGTCCGCGTGATCAGAACATTTACCCTCCATAATGGTGTGTTTTAGTGTATATGTACTCAAGAAAGCAAACATAAGCAAGATTGTATTGGTTTATTCTTCCATTTTCAAAGTGGTACAGTGAGATGTGACCAGCTCCAAGTGACCATGACAAATCACAAGCATTGTCAGCCATATCCATTTAAGCATTGATACTAATAAAACTAATATTTTATGAGGTATGTTTATTAGGTGACAGGTGACAAGTTATTCTCTGACTTTGCTACAACTTTGGATTTGTTTCTACCTACAAAGCAAAAATTTATATGATACAGTGATGTATATAATTATAAATTTAATTTATGCATATCATTATAACCCTTTGCCATTTAACCAGCAAAGAATGTCATATGGGGGCAGTAAGATGGCATAGTGGTATGCACATCTGCTTCACAGTAGGAAGGTCCTAGGTTCGAGTCCTAGACTTGGTGAGGGCGTTTCTGTGTAGAGTCTCCATGTTGTCCCCATACTTGTGTGGGTTTCCTACATTTTCCTCCAACAGTCCAAAGACAAGTTACCCCTAGGTTTGTGTGCGAACGGTGTAGATGTTGGCACTATGAGGGACTGGCGAGCTGTTCAGGGTGTAATCAGTGATTTTTTTCCCCATGCAAGAGGCAGCATCTATCTGCAAGATAAAAGAGGTGGAACTAAAATGATAAAGACCACTGTTTGTTTGTTTATTTTATATACCATATTAATCAGTAAAATTAAAAGGGAAATTACTGCCCCTGCATTTAACCCATCCAAAGTGAGCACACACACTCTACGCAGTGGGTTGCCAAACATTGGGGCACCCGGAGAGCAGTTGGGGGTTAAGTGCCTTGCTCAAGGGCACTTCGGCCATAAAGGTGGAGGAAGGGAAGCTACAACTCACTTACCCCACTGTTTTTTTCCTGCTGGTTCAGGAATTAAACCAGTGACCTTAAGGTCCAAAACCTGCTTCTCTAACCGTTAGGCCACGGCTGCCCCAAACCGCTGTTTTGGTTTGTGGTTAAAGAAAGTAGGTAAAACCGCGGTCTGTGTTTTGCTCAAATGGGGATGGAGGAAAACCAGGCACTGCCAATGGGGGTGGAAATAAAAATCACTGCGTAACCCATAAAGATTTTAGAATGACTTAAGAGTAACCATACAAATTAAATTTAGTCTGTATGGAACTAAAGATGTGATCAGAAATCAGAGTTAGGATCGCAGTTGAATGGGATGGATTATGTATCCATGCTGGCTGTTGATACTACAAATTAGACAGTGGATTTATCTGAATAATTTTTTTTAACTTGATTCAAAGTCCTTTGGTTGATTAAATGAATTTGTACTTTGAGCTCTGTTTTAATGGTGCACACCATTCTTGCTACTCTCACTATGAAACCTGATGTTCATGCATTATGCATGAGGGAAAAAAATCTACTCCACTGGAATATGTAATATAAGTTACTCGCAGTGCATACATGGTTTATGACAAGTGTGTCCATAATGAGTGTAAAAAGAGTTTCTTTCAGCATGCTGAGCAGTTAGATTGGCTTTGTGGTAAGGCATAGAGTATGTTTGAGGAATGTGGCAGTTGCATGCTCGGTGTGTGTGTGGTCAGGAGGATCCAGGCTCTAGGTTATGTGGCCACTCAGTATTTATGCACAGAACAGGCCATAATATCATGATGATAAGTATTGAGTAGGTATACTGTAGGAGAAATGTGGAGTATATGAAAAGGCCCTCGTATATTTCAGAACTCTCACAGTAAATGCAGTTCCACCAATTTACCAGAGATGGATAGTATTCATGAAATCCTATTTGAAATACGGAGTAGGATTCTGTGAGTTCAAGTTGCACTATGACATCATAAAAATACAAACTGACGCATTCAGCCTCTCAGAGGTGCAAAAGGTCACCAGTTTGTTTCCCGAACCAGCAGGAAAAATGTGTGGCGGTGGGGGAGTGAGCTGCACCTTCCCTTTCTCCACATTCATGGCTGAAGTGCCCTTGAGCAGGGCACATATCTTCCAGCTGCTCTCCGGGTGCTGCAGTGTGTGACAGCCCACTGCTCCGATTGTGTTTGCTCACTCTTTACGTGTGTGTGCTCCCTTTGGATGGGTTAAACGCAGAGCCAAATTCTCCCTTGCAGGATTAATATAGTGTCGCCAAATCAAAAAACTCAAATCAACATATCCATTAATTATTGTTGAGCTCAGTATGAAAACTGACACAACCCAAAATCCTACTACAAGAGTAGTGAGGCAGTGAGGCTGAAGCCTGTCCCGGCTGACTCTGGGCGAAGGCGGGGTGCACCTTGAACAGTTTGCCAGACCATCGCAGAGCAACACGCATACAACCATTCACACTCACACCTGGGGACAGTTTAGAACATCCAGTTGGCCTTAGGGGCATGTCTTTGGACTGTGGGAGGAAAAAGTGGAGAAGCTGGAAGAAATCCATGCAAACACGGAAAGAACAGAAACACCTCGGAGTCGAACCCAGGACCTTCTCAATGTGAGGCGGGCGTACTAACCACTATGCCACGGTGTCACTCAAAAAGACACGTAATTTATTTTTAAAATTCAAAAATATGGTAGTTTATTTGAATACCCTGGCATGGCTGCTGTAGTTTATTTCGATATTGTTATTCTAAAATATGGTTTTGTCCATCTTTGTCCATCTTTGTCCATCTTTGTCCATTTACTGATACACATAGACACAATTTATGTAACACCACTAAAAGCCTCTAAGTAATTATCACATGGGTCTCTTGTGAATGTGCGAATGATTTATTAGCGAGAGCTCTTTTTGTTATAATATTCAGAAATACAAGTTTCAGATCTCTGAGTCATTCTCTCTCCTCCTCCTGTATAAAGGGCTAGTGATTGTGGCAGATATGTATGGTTGAGCTGATTCAAAATGACAAGATGATGATTGCATGGTTATGATTTTTCCATTGGATAAATGGTTGTGAATGTGTGGATGCTTGAAACTCAGTGTTTACAAGGAGGTGTGTTATTATGATTACTGTGTCAGAGAGCTGTATAGTCTAGTGTGCTATATCCTGTATTCCATCATTATATGAATGGCAGTGTAAAGTCACACTGTTCTGCTTTGTGTAAATGCAGGTTGGGAAAAGGATGTGGCTCTGTACATTCGACCCAAAGACTGATGGCTCTTTTGACACACGTGACTCACTGAAGTTTAAGGAATTTCTTCAGGATAAGTATGAGAGGAAGAAATGGTGAGTCTGGACGTATTTAACGTTAACATTGTATCATGTTTTAGATTTCAAATATGACTCAATTCATAACATTCTGGAAGTCCTTATCTAGGCTATTTTAATTTTTTAGGCATTTCTCTAAGAGTAAAGGCAGAAGGGATATAGAGCCTCCATGGAGTACGGGAGTTCAAGCTCCTGGTCAGACTCAGCCTCCTCCTGGACACCCACTGAACCCTGCCGCACGGCCTTCACGTGCACTGGTGAGAGTGATAGATGGAGAGAAAACTAGAGATAATCAGCGAAACAGGAAAAACAGACTGAAACAAGAAAGTACTTCACTGTGCACAAGCAATAGGCTCATGTAGAAATTTGATAAGACCTTCGAAAGTAATAACACGAAACATTCCTGCATACAGTGCTTATTCAATTTATTACAGCAACTTTCACCACTGAGAGCAATGCAAGTTGTTTTTGACAAAATCTAAATCTCAGATTATCTGAAAAAGAGAAAGCAGTCTGGCACAGTGGAAATGATAGACTGGCAAAGATTCCAGATTTGAATCCACTCGAAGACACATGGGAGTCATGTTATTGATTTGCAAATTGATTGCATACAAAAGTTTCCTCCATATACAGCCTTTGGGAAAATAATTTGAAACTCAGTGCAAAGAAACTGTGGAAAGACCTAAAAATAAATGCAGCTAGAATGCTCGCTGTTATCGGAGCCAAAGGATGCCAAACTAAATGTTACGTTTACTGACAAATTTTGTGTTTTACATTTTTGATGGAGCGACACGGTGGCGTAGTGGTTAGCACGTTCGCCTCACAGCAAGAAGGTCCCAGGTTCGATTCCTGAGCTCGGGCGTCTCTGTGTGGGGTTTGCATGTTCTCCCCGTGCTTGCGTGCTTGCGTGGGTTTCCTCCGGGTACTCCGGTTTCCTCCCACAGTCCAAAAACATGCACAGTAGACTGATCGGCTGTTCTAAGTTGCCCCTAGGTGTGAATGGTTGAATTTCACGAGGTGTACCCAACCCTGTCCTTGTTGGATTAAGTGTCTCAGAAAATGAATGAATGAATATTATGACAGGTGACCTCGTAAAAGAAATGTAGATATGTAGAAATTCTACAAACAGGCATAAAACTGTAAATAAAGCTAAATCGATATAATATTTCGTATATTCTGTAAAACAAAACCAAAAACAAACACTTATTATTTTGTATTATATTAAACACTATTTTGTATTATACTAAACACAATGAATGTTATTCAGATAAAAACATCCCTTTCAAATTACATAATGCTAAAAGATCCTAATGGCTTACTGTCATGACAGTAGCTAATGATGCTTAGTAGTGGTCGAGCATGCAGTGATCAGTCAAACACTGTACCATATGACCAAGGGAATGTGAACGCCTGACCACTTATACTCATGTGTTTATTAGAAATTCCATTATGGTCTAACAGATTATATAATCTATAACCTACAAAATTTACAAAGTAGTGTGTGTTTGTGTGTGTGCGGGTGTCTGGGATGGTGTGCGGGTGTGTTTTGGCAGTCCCAGGCTCAGTTGCCATCGTGGGACAGAGTTCCAGCTGTGTCTCCAGCTGATGTTCGTACAGAGGTTTTCACAGCTCGACCCACTCGATCTCAGAGCTTCAGAGACCACACTATTAAAGGCAATGTTCATGCACTCTCATCTTCTCTCCTTTTATCTCTTCTTGTCTTCCTCTCCTTTCCACTCCCCGTCCCACATTTCCCCATGTCTCCTCACCTCAAATATCTCCTCTCTCCTCCTTCCAGCTCCTCCTTTTTTCTCTTCTTTCCTCTCCTCTCTTCTACTTCGACTCTTTTTCTCATCCCTCCTCTCTCCACCTCGTTCTGTCTCTTTATTCTGTGAGCCCTCTGGTGATTTTATTATATATTTTTAATCAGCTGACAGCTGTCCCTCCTCTCTCACAGATTCCTTGTTAAGTGGGATGGAGAGGCAGAGACCAGGAACAATTTCTCCAGGAATGGGACCCCAGAGTCGCCTTCCTTCTTTTCCGGCTCTTCCTCGCCCTTCAGGTGCACCCATCTATGCATGCACATGCAAATGCACATGCATCCGGATTTTTCTGTATACCATTACTAAGTTTAGTCTATTTCAACCTTCCAGCAAGCAGCACTTTCAAAAACAGCTTCACACTAGGTAAGCTGCTGAGCTTTCGAAGCATGTCTGCATGCGCATGCACTTCTGTTGCAGTTATGTGTCTCCTGATCACTAACCTGAAGCTGATAGGGCAGGTAATCACAAGAAGAACTCTGTATGTGCATATTACTTATATGCTGTGTTCCTTGCATGTTATTGCAGTTTATTTCTAAAAGATTTGGCCTGGATCCTCAGTCAGAGGTTGTTCTAGACGTTGTTACTAGATGTTCATCTCAGACTCACAGAAACAATGAGTGAAGTGTTAGTAAGATGTGAATATCTAAATGCCAACAGTGGCCTAGTCGGCTGTGGAATGCTGTTGAGTCTGACTTTGCGCAGCCTCCACCCTCGGACTTCAAAGCACTGCCTCCCTGCACCAATAGGTCAAGGACAGACACTATGTTCTCTGACAAAAAGTAGAAAAAAGGCTTTAAAGCTTAGATATATTTAGTATGTGGTCCATTCTGGAACATTCTGCAGGTCACTGACATGTTCACACCTTGTGGGTTGAAGGAGAGAAATATTCCCAAGGATACCGGTCCGAAGTGTATACTGTAGATTTGAAGGAATAATAACCTCGATGCTGCTCCATTTGACTTGAACTCATGCATTATTATGGTGCTGTTAGACATAAATATGGTAACTGGGGCTGTTAAGATGGCTCCACCTTATATACAATTATTCTGACTTTTATTCATGAAGATTTAGCGCTCTATTTTCATGCAGGTGTAACTCATTGCTATAATGCTGGCGAATTGTTTATTTAGTTGGGTGTCAGCCAATTTTTCTACAGTTCTTGCTCAGTTGCTATTTTCGTGGACAGAATGAATCACAGTTGGCATGTTACTGGGCACAAAGTCTTATGTATTTAACAGAATCAATATAATCTGTAACAGAATAAAATAAATGCAAGACTTTCCTGTTAGAACAGAGAAGAGCAACTGGCTGTTATAAATACGATATCCTGGAGTCCAACACACTCAATTTTTAAAGAAAACAAAGGTGACTTGTTATCAGTGAACATGTGCCACCACACTGGAAAAACAGATTGGTTGAAACATCCAGTGTATTGGTTATTAAACCAACATGAATGGTTGCAATGTGTCCAATTAAAGCAATGGCTGCCTCAAACAGCTGACATTGGTTGCGTTGTTAATGGGAGGTACAGAGGCGTAGTGGTTGGCACATCCGCCTAACAGCAAGAAGTTCCTGGGTTCAGGTCCAGGGTAAGTGTGAGTGTGAATGGTTGTGTGTTTGTTAGCCCTGTGTTGGACTCATGAGCTGTTCGGGAGAGGTACCCCACCTTTGCCAAGAATTGGCTGAGATGGGCTCCAGCCTCCCCGTGACCTTAATAAGATAAATTGGTTCTGCATAAATGAAGGAATGCTTCAATAATGACATAGTAACATGAAAGTATGTCACTGTGTATTACACTTGGTTAATCACAACTTGAGGTAAGACCTGATGTTATGACTGTTGCAGGTCGTACAGTATCCTCAGGAGGTGGAGCGCCGTTTAGGACCGTCCCTAAGTCTTTAAGTTTGGACTTTGGAGGTCTTGGTTCTACCCCTAATGCGCTAAGCCCTCAGGCTCCATCAGTTGTCTCTCAGGACAGATATGCTGCTGTGTCTCAACTCGACAAGGCGTTTTCTGACACCACGCCCACCACAGGTAAAGTTGTTCCATGCATGTGCTTCATGTGCGCATTTCATAAGATAAATAAATATGAAGATAATCTTTTTTTTTATATGATTGACAAAAAATGTGAAAGGGAGACAAAATAGTTAATGAAGGTTTTGGTTCACTATAGATTCTTGTTAATTCTTGTTCTTGTAATAATTCTTACTAAGAAGAGCAAGAGCTTTAGGTTGATGTAGTGATTTGCTAAAGTAACATATACTGTAGGTTTAGGATTGCATTGCATTAAAAACACATCAGGACAGGATGAGTATTGATTCGGATTGCTGCAGGGAATTGGCAATATTTTATCTCCCTAAAAACACCTTTGAAATCAGTTTTATTGTGCAGTTTTAATGTGGAAGTGGAGGTAGAGTACCGAATAGGGAGGATTTTCGAGACAGGGCCGTACCATGACTCAACATCAACAACTGATATGTTTTTGTAGTTGTAGCCACAGCTCCCTCTAGTGGCCCTCCACAATACAGCACCCTGTTTGGAAACAGACTCTCTTCTAGTTCCACACCTGCAAGGTAAATGAGTACTGTATTGAATTATTTTGAATTATCAAGGCATTTAAAATAAAACAGCTAATTTATCTGTCTTGGAAGCATGCAATTAAATTTGATGACACGTTTTTTTCAAGCTCTCCAGGTGTTCCAGAGGTCACTTCAGCTTCTCAGACATTTGCAAGTGAGTGAATTATTTAGCAGCTATCGCCTAGTATTTATCCCCTTAAATTTTCCATAGCTTGGCCTCATAGCTGTTCTCTCATTATTTCTATTTCAACTCTTTCTGTGCTTGGTTGTGGCATACTGGTCCCATTTTCTCAATAATGGGTTTAATGGTGCTCTGAGTACTCTAGAGGAGTAGCAATCAAGGTTTGGATATTTTCTAATCCCGAGGGGTTGTTTTTTTAGACTTGTTTTTGATACGATGCTGATTGTTTCATAGCTAAATAATAATTTATTTATTTATATTCAATTAATCTTGCTAAATTTGTTTCCCCTGCCCTGTGATGGACTGGCGAGCTGTCCAGGGTGTACTCTGCCCTCGCCCAGAGTCGGCTGAGATAAGCACCAGCCTCCCTACGACCCTAATTAGGATTAAGCTGTTCAGAAAATGAATGAAGGGGGATGTTTTTCCTTGGCGGCACAGCACTGTAGTGGTTAGGCTGTCTATCAGCTAATATCAACACGGATTGGCCCCAGCTCACATGTGAAGAGTATAATCGCTAGATCGCAGCTAGATAGATAGATAGATAGATAGATAGATAGATAGATAGATAGATAGATAGATAGATAGATAGATAGATAGAT
>JBCNYG010000010.1:13376360-13387880 GCA_039654305.1 Porochilus rendahli | reverse complement strand
GGTATTCTGAACTGCTATTTGGTGCATAAGCACAAACAACAGTCAGGACCCGTCCCCCTACCTGAAGGCGGAGGGAAGCTACTACTGTAGGCGTGACCCTTATAAAGTTTACAGGCTTATAATTAGCTTTATTACCTACTTGTTTTTCATTTTTTTTTTGGCCTTCCTGATTAAAGGAACTTCCCTGAAGTACTTTCACGGTCTGAGCCCTTGGCATGATACTGATGAATGATTGCCTAGCCTATTAACTGAAGAGATGTTGTTCCGTGTAAGGACAGTGCTGAGGCCAGCAGTCAGTTAACACATCTGTTAATATTATTGGTTAATAATCTCAGTAGGTTTAAAGAGAACCGCTGACACAGTTGAGCTCAGATTTTGTAAAGAATAAATTCTTGCACAGCTTATTTTAGAACCTTTACCTTCACATTTATTTTTCTGATGCTTTTAGAGCAGAATTACCATTAAAATAGTCTTGGGTTCTTAAATAATAGTATTCAATTCAGTGTGTGGCTTCGTCGTTTATATATTCTCTACTGGGTATATAACAACTCTTACCAATTTCAATACTGACTTGGTCAGAGTGTATGTTAAGGTGTCACGCCACATGGAACTGAGTAAGAATCAACAGAATTGAATGTGTGTGCATTTGGAAAAATCTAGAACATTTGGGAGAATGTGGCTTTGCTGAAGAGTTTGTCATTCATCCATATGTATGTCTATCTGTCCATCGATTCACCCAATATCTACAGCACTTGTCTGTCAGGGTAAGAGGTGAAGCTGGAACCAGTCCCGGCCAACTTTGGGCAAGACGCAGGATACACCCTGAACAGGTCGTCAGTCTATTCCAGAGCCATAACAGACACAAACAACCATTCATGCTCACTTTCACATCTATGGACAGTTTACAGCAGCCAGTTGACCTAATCTGCATGTGTTTGGATTATGGGAGGAAACTGGAGCACTTGGAGAAAACCCACCATGGCACAACGTGCAAACTCCAAACTGAAAGGTCCCAGTTTGCTGCAGTTGGTTTAAACCTGAAACTTTTTTTTTTTTAACACTAGTGCTTTTTGTAGACACAGATGTAGCTTTTTTCAGTAAGTGCAATCAGTGCTTAGAGGTGAGGAAAGATGTCAGCTGAATGAATATGGGAATTCTTCAAGTGCAAGATATTTTCCTCCTCTTTTTTTGCTCGGAGGGAAATCTGACTTTGAAATGTACTGAGCTGGATGAGACGCCTTACTGAATACAGATTCTCATTCTTACCCTGGGTTAACACTGGGGCACGATTTTCACGATTTCCGCAATTCAAAAACGCGTGGAGCTACTCGGTTTATGAGCACGCTTGGGGAATGATTGGGACTATAAAAAGGAGGCAGGGTGAATCAAACAGAAGAAACTTGAAGGAATCGTGTTGCCCAGTTCATCAAGATCCCTACGATGGTGCATCTAGGACTGCTACGCTCTACTGCGCTGAACTACGATTCCTACATTCTATCGCTATTGACGTCAATTCGTAATACATTGTATTGCCAGTCAAAAATCAGCGTGGTCATCATGAATCCACTAAGTTTCCTCAGAATCATCATGATTTGGTCCCATCACCCCCACACTCCTCAGTATTCTCTCAAATCGCAGGGATCATGGACGTCATGCCCCAATGTAAACCCAGGGATAGTACGATTATTTTAATACACTTAATGCTATCATAATGTTCAAAATAAACATTTAGTGAAAGTGAAAGCTCCTCTTTCAGTGGCAAATTATTATTGTCTGAATATTTTTGATAAAGCTCACTGATTTTCTCAAAAATTATCAGGAAAATCTCTTACAGAGACAGATAAACATCACTGACTCCTAATACTCACCTGTCGTAATTTGGCACCATATTATTTCTGGCCATGGTTTTGTTTCTACTCCAATAGCTGACAAATAAACTTGATTATACTGTCCATATGCCATCAGTTAAATGCTATGAAAACAAAACTCAAAATTAGACTTAGACAATAAACTGAAGTGAAAGGGAATTCCCCCCCCACCCCCACCCCCCATTTTTACAAGCTAATTTCTGGCTATGTTCCAGTTATAGCTGGTTCCTGTATGAAGTTATACTTGTAGTCTTTGTTGGGGGAAACATGAATTATAAGACCTGTTACTAAAGGTTTCATTCTTACAAACATTTTAAAGCTCCTGAGTAATTTAAAATTTCATTTTAATTTGGCAAGCATACCATTTTAACTAGCACAGTCAGATACCTGCTAATAAAATTCTATAAATAAGAGCTTGTGCTTCTTAGGTTAAACTTAGATTTCTGATTTATTTTATTTTATTTTCTTCCTGGAATAACCTGACCAAAAATATTTTTTATGCAATTAAAAAATGTTACTTACATATATCTTCAATCTTACCTGTTACAAATAAAATTAAAATAAAAAACCTGCAAGTTTCCCAAAACGTTTTCTTCCCCAGAATAATTCAAATGAAAGTTTTTAAATATTATTCAAAACAAATATTTATTTAAAATACAAGAAAACATCTTTATTACAAAATGATACAGTAAAAATACTTAAAATGGCAAAAATAAATACAGATATACATTAGGAACATGCAGTGAAATTCTCAAGTTAGCATTTACAGAATTCTTGTTTTCTTTCTTTAAATTAGTTGACATTTAAGTCAGAGTGCAAGTCAAAAACATGCTTGCAGCCCAACATACTGTACATTGCTAACAGATATTCCTGCTTTTCACAGCATAAAAACGTTTAATACATAAAATGTCCAACACTAGGCAGTTCAATTTGGCATCAGTCGGAATGTTGACGCTCCCTGCAACAAATATTTTCCTTTATGTACTTTATGGCTATTTCCCTTCAATTGATGTATCAGGGAACGATTTCAGGATTTCCAGGTTCAATCAGTTCAATGCATCTGTTCATTGTTCTCCATCCAGTCTGTCAAGTTTATCAGGCCCTTTACATCAAGTAGAAAGCCATCAGGGCCAAATCCTTCACTTCAGCATCAGTAATACAGCCTGGAAAAACACACACACAATAATTGTTGATGACGTGTGAAGTTCTTAAGAACAAACAGTTCATACTTATGATTACTTAAAGCACTGGTTCTCAACCCTGATCCTGGAGTACTTGAAGTGGGTGTGTCAGAGCCGTGAGCACAAGTTATTAATAAATATGGACAGAACAGAGCGTACTCTGGGGTGGCACGGTGCCATATTGATGAGCGTGTCTGCCTCAAAACAAGAAGGTCTTGAGCTTGAGTCCTGGGCTTGGGGTGTTTCTGTGTGGAGTTTGCATGGTTTCCCCGAGCTTGCGTGGGTTTTCTCCAGGTACTCTGGTTTCCTCCCACAGCCCAGAGACATGCATATCAGACTAACTGGCTGTTCCAAATTGCACCTTGGTGTGGGCGTGAGTGTGAATGGTTGTGGGTGTGTCTGTGATAATCTGGCACGCTGATCATGGTGTACCCTGCCCTACCTAGTTTCGGCTGAGATCCTAAGGCTCCATCCTCCCTGCAACCCTAGCAGGATTAAACGGTGTAACAAATGAGTGAGTGACAAAAAGAGAAAGAGACAGTGAGTGAGAGTGTGTGTGTGTGTGTGTACACTCCAGGAGCAGGGATTCTAGGAGCAGGATCATATGACTACATCACGCCTATGAAACCAGGTTATATGATTTCCAGTCCCCCCAATCTGGATAAAACTCCACTCACTTCTCTGATTAGTTGCTTTCACTGTCTTGTAGAGGCGCTTGATTGATCTCCACAGCCGTCCCCTTTTTGTCCTGGGTATATGATCTTCTTTAGTCTGGCTGGTTGTCCCAGTCCTCGGCTCTTCATCATCCTCGGCGTCGCTCGCGCTTTCCTCGAGGACCCCTCCAGCCGCGAGACGTTCCAGAATGCCCCTGTCTACCGGGAGGTGGTCCTGGAGTTCCTCCTCGTTCAGAGGAGTGCAGTGTCGGCAGAAGGCGCAGACTATCCGAGGTCCGGACTGAGGATCCGAAGCGAGGGTCAGCAGGCAGCTTTCGCAGAAGCTGTGTTTACAGCCCAGCTGTCGGGGGCAGCGGCGCTCAGTGTTGAACAGTCGGTAACAGATCCCGCACTCAAGCTCGGACAGCATGGCAGCACCTGATAAAGTCTGGTCCGACTCCGAGCACTGAGGGGTTCAGCTGATCTGATGGAGGAATACCTCCGGAGCCTGGGTTTATATTTTAAGGTGTGTGCGTGCGCGCGCGTGTGTGTGTGCGTGCTTGTGGGCGGAAGGATTGTACAACTTTGGAGAGGGTGCACTAGCAACATGAGTAAAACATTGCGAAACACTGTGACGTCACTGCACCGGGGTTTCTGTTTCTTGTGAAGCAGCACGTTTGAAATGGTCTGATTCTACCGAAAGTGCACTTCGTGTGTACGATCTTGGATAGAGTGGACCTAGTTAGGCATGATCTACACTAATCAGCCATAACATTAACACCACTTGATTGGTCGCATATTTACATTCATTTTTACATATTTACATTAATTCATTCACTCATTCATTTTCGAAGCCACTAAATCAGAATTAGACTTGTACCCATCTCAGCCGACTCTGGGAAGAGCTTGCCAGGCCATTGCAGGGCCAACACAAACACACAAGCATTCACACTCACACCTAGGGATGATTTGGAAGAGCTGGTTAGCCTACTGGGCATGTTTTGGGGCTGTGTGGAGAAACCGGACTACCCGGAGGGAACCCGTGGAAGCACTGGGAGAATATGCAAACTGTACACAGAAACGCCATACATTTACATTTACACTGATTGCATTTTGCAGACATTCATATCCAGAGTGATCTTCTTTATACAACTGAGCGGTTAAGGGCTTTAATCAAGGGCCCAACAGGGGCAGCTTGGTAATAATAGGATTTCAATATACACAGCAAGCTACAATGCACCGTGTGTCCTAAGTCCTATCCAGTGTCAGCGGCTTTTGCTACAGTAACCCTTCTGAGGGTGCAGAAGCGATGTACTAGCCTCCAGCCTCTTTTCAGCTCACTGGTTGTCTTTCCATGGACCCCTTTTGTTCGGTACTTTCCAGTGCATTCCAGGAACACCAAACAAGACTCAAGCAAAATGATGACTCATTATTTATTATACTAGGCTACATACTAAACTGAGCACTAAATGTGTAATAGCCCTGTGACCTCCTCTTTTCTCTTCTCACATGATCCACATTCACATGATTTCGTTCTCTTTCATTCAAACCAATATTACTTTGCTTTATTGAGTAATTTTCTTCAAAATAATGTGTTTCCAATGTAACATTAGTAACAGTAATTCAGAAACACTTTTCATACTGTACAATTACTAAGCTTTGTTTTGGACAGTTATTTTTATGTTTATATGTATGTGTATAGGGTATGTACTGTGTATAATTATGTGTATAGAGTCTATAGTATGTATACATTATGTGTATTGGGTATACACTGTGTATAAATTGTGTGTAGGGTATATACTGTGAATACATTATTTGTGCAGGGAATATACTGTGTATAAATTATGTGTGCAGGGTATTTACTGTGTATAAATTATTTCTGCAGGGTATATACTGTGTATAAATTATGCATTTGGTGTATATATTGTGTATAAATAATGTGTATAGGTTATATACTGGGTATAAATCATGCGTGTAGAGTATATACTGTGTATAAACTATGTGTGTAGAGTATATACTCTGTATATATTATGTGAGTAGTGTATACACTGGGTATAAAATATGTGTGTGGGGTATATATATTGTGTATAAATTATGTGTGTAGGGTATATATTGTGCATAAATTATGTGTATAGGTTATATACTCAGCATACATTTTGTGTGTAGAATATATACTGTGCATAAACTATGTGTGCAGAGTATATACTCTGTATATATTATTTGTGTAGTGTATACACTGTGAATAAATTATGTGTAGGGTATATATTGTGTATAAATTATGTGTGTAGGGTATATACTGTGTATAAATTATGTGTATAGGATATATACTGTGTATAAATTATTTTTTGCATGGAATATACTGTATATGTGTGTAGTGTATACACTGTGTATAAATTATTTCTTCAAGGTTTATACTGTGTAAATGCATTTGGGGTATATACTGTGTATATATTATGCATGTAGAATATATACTGTGTATAAATTATGTGTGTAGAGTACATACACTGTGTATAAATTAAGTGCCCTGGGTATATACTGTGCATAAATTATGTGTGTAGGGTATATACTGTATATAAATTATGTGTGTGGGGTATACTCAGTTTATTAATTATGTGTGTAGGGTATATACTGTGCATAAATTATGTGTGTAGGGTATACTCAGTGTATAAATTACGTGTGTAGGGTATATACTGTGTATAAATTATGTGTGTAGGGTATATACTGGGCATAAATTATGAGTGTAGGGTATACTCAGTGTAGTAATTATGTGTGTAGGGTATATAATGTGATTAAATTTTGTGTGTACGTTATATACTGGGCATAAATTATGAGTGTAGGGTATACTCAGTGCATAAATTATGTGTGTGGGGTATATACTGTATATAAATTATGTGTGTGGGTTATACTCAGTGTGTTAATTATGTGTGTAGGGTATATACTGTGATTAAATTTTGTGTGTACGTTATATACTGGGCATAAATTATGAGTGTAGGGTATACTTAGTGTATTAATTATGTGTGTAGGGTATATACTGTGATTAAATTTTGTGTGTATGTTATATACTGTGTATAAATTATAAGTGTAGGGTATACTCTGTGTCTAAATTATGTGTGAAGTATATACTGCGTATAAATTATGTGTGCAGGGTATATACTGTGATTAAATTTTGTGTGTACGTTATATACTGCGCATATATTATGAGTGTAGGGTATACTCTGTGTATAAATTATGTGTGTGTTGTATATACTGTGAATAAATTTCGTGTGTAGGGTATATACTGTGTATAAATTATTTGTGCATGGTTTATGGGCTCATGAAAACTACACCAGGGTATAAATATGTGTTCAGTAGCTTTAAATCTGTTAATAGTGGGAATATATTGATTATTATAGTTTTTGTTTTGAAAGAGCATGACCAGAGCTACTCAGGCATGTACACTTTTATGTCATTTTACACATGTATAGGCATGTTTTTAGCAATGGCAATTACCAGTTATGACTTCTTTTTTTAAGTTTTCTTGTATACTATTAGGAATGTTATCCTAGTGGGAAACAAGTTTAAACATGCAAATCTATGCATTTGTTTTTATTGGGCTGCTTAAAATATGGTTAAGTGTGGCAATAACTGTTCATTTTTCAAATTCTGAAAATGGGTGGGGTGGTTTTCATGACCCTTACCCATATATTGTGTATAAAGTGTGTGCATCAGGTCACAATACAGCTGGTTAAATCATGTGCATTAAAAAGAAATAATAATGAACCGCTGAAACATCAGGGCTTGATCCTTTATTTCAACACAATCACAGTTCAATGTTCTTTTCAGGGAGTTGCTTATGTCGGGAATATGATGTAGTAATTGTTTGCTTACTTTCTACTGTAAATCTACAGGAAACTGGTAACTGCTTTCACATGTCCCAACACTCCAACTGAAAGCTCGGTATAAAAACAATGTCCCCCATGCTGACTTCCCCAAATTTACCTGCATCTGTCTTTCCCTCCCACACATGTGGGTGTGACTCTGCCAGTCATTTGGGGGGGCTTATACAATCCTTTTGGCAATCCAGACAGCCTTTTGTCTGAAATATGTATGACCTCATTCTTCAGGAAGTCAGAGTAAAAAAAAAAAAAAAAAAAGGGAGAGAAAGAAAAAAGGTCTATTGATGTGCAGTGTGTATTCTGGAGTTCTTAAAGACACAGAGCTTTTCTGCTTCGAATTATATTAAAACTAAAAATATATAATTCTGCAAAAAGCTATTTTTTTCCCGATTGCTTGTTTCGTGGCAGTAAAAATATACTTCAGGATTTCAGTGAAGTGTAAAATAATATATTCGTAAGTCTGTAAATGGGGGAACTTGTTGGTACAGTTTTTTAGAAGTGGCACCACTTGAGCTCTGAAGTGCCTGTTGGGACTTGGTCAATATGAGAAGTGGAGATGTCATGCTTATGCTGTGTGGGCAGTTTAAAAAGGAACCAGTTAAACTTGAGTAATTATTGGCCAAAAGTGCAATGTTCACCTACCCTATTCATATCACATAAACATCACCTATGATCCCTTGGCAGCTGAAAAGCTAACCAACCCAATGGACACCATGCACAGATTTATTAACCATTGTTATAATAATGATTAGCCAAACACAGTAAGCAACATTTTCCCGCTGGTGCAAGGCATTTTACAATTTCCTGCACATAACCTGTAAAAACACGTATATTAGGGCATAAGAATAGATCCGATATGAAATATAAATCTTAATCACAAGCTTGCCAAATGATGATAAGAGCTGTATATTAATCAAATGAGATGAAATGAGGCATCAAAATCATCATTTACCCCTCTCATGGATACCAAACCATTTCTAGGTAATAAATGTCAGGGAAACTCGTCCCCCTGGTAGAATACAAGGCATAGTATCAGGGGAATTAAAGATCAAGAGAGGGAGAAAGTGAGCTTTAACATATTCCCAAACATACATGCTCTCATAACAGCATGCCCTTTGATAGAGGTGACACTGAACGTTGTGTAGACTTTTTATTTTAATGTGATGTGTGAAAATGGACATGCTGCTTAAATACAAGAAGAGACTATAAAAGTGGGGACTGGTTACTCTTTGAAAAGGTAAATGTAATCTCTCTCAAAATAAAATGTAATCTGCAAGATTCTGTTCTTGATATTAAATGACCTGCATTGGTTTATTAGTGATAACTCTGCATGTTTTACTAAATGTCACGTTCTAACTAAGCATCACTGCAACCTCTTCACTCTGTCTCTTCCTTAATGCTTTAATAAGTATTTTCCCTATAATGTATAGTAGCACTTCTGTCATTTTCTACATTTGTTTTCTATTTAGAAGGGGGGAAATGAAAAATGTAATAATTCTATACAAATTCATTGCCTGTAATACTGTACAGATTCACAGCTGGGGATGCTGCTGTTAAACACAATTGCAAGCTGACTCTACAGGGACATGCACTGCTAGGTATCTCTCCTGTTGAGTGATAGTTGCTCCGGCAGTGCCAGTGTGAATTGAGGCATGGGATTATCAGTCTAAAACAGAAACAGACAACATGCAACAACTGACAGTACTTCAGAAAATAGAATCTGGGGTTGGGAAATGTGTTAGTCAATATCTGTACTTATACACAATCAGCCATAAGATTAACACTACCTGATTGGTGTGCAGCTAGCCTTCAGTCATGCACATCAGTGAGCCTTAGGCACACATGACACTCTTGCCAGTTCAGTGGTTGTTCTTCTTTGGACCACCTTTGATAGGTACCTACCACTGCATATCATCTCACAGGGCCTGCCGTTTTGGAGATGAATAGACCCAGTCATTTAGCCATCACAATGTGCCCCATGTTAAGGTCACTCAGATCCTTATGCTTAATTATTATGGGGTTTTTTGTTTGTTTGTTTGTTTGTTTGTTTGTTAATTTTTTTGAGGTCTAACTGTTCACGTTCCTTTTAAAATGTCCCTCTCATTGGCAGGCGCTGCTGTAAATGAAATACTCACTCACTCGCTCATTTGCCAAACCACTTAATCATACTAGGGTCACAGGGAGGCTGGAACCTATCTCAGCCGACACTAGGCCGCTAGTCCATATGTACAAATATATACACTTTTTACACTGAGTTTATTTTTTTCATCACACACACACACACACACACACACACACACACACACACACACACACACACACACACACACACACACACACACACACTGCTTACTGGGAGGAAAAAAATGTCTACTTCTGACTAGAGCATTTTTTCACACAAAAGCTTTTAGACAGACTGCAGTGTCAGGTGATTTCAAGAGCAGGGAAGAAAAGGACAGTGTGCGTGTTGCTATAAAACTCATTGTGATCTTGTCCAATCTAGTCAGCACAAGCCACTGCCAATTATGAAGATCCTGTTTCCAGCACACTTGTTTTGCACTTTTAAAACAAAGTTCAGTGTGGTAAATGTGTAATAGTTTGAATATGATCCACATGGAATGTTTGTTTCCTGTTTCTCGGTAACACTGCTCCTTGAGGATCATTATAAAGCCCTTTTACTACTGTGAAGTTTTTACACAACTATAGAATACCACTGTATGACTTTTCACAGTAATCTTTTTCTTTACAGCTTGATTAAACGAACAAGGTTCTCTTCAGGCTCCTAAATCACTCAATAGATCTCAGTCTCAGAAGTCTCGTCTGCAGTCTACCCCCATGTCAGTGGCCCCAGTACCAGTTACAGCATCTGCCAAGGAGGAAATCCCTGCCAGTGGGGACTCTCCAGAGGTGGAATGCCCCGTGTGTTACCAGGAATATGATCAAGATCGCAAGCTCCCACGTATGCTGGAATGCCTCCATGTCTTCTGTACAGAATGCCTTCATAACATCCAGCTGTCCCCTCTGCACCCACCTGATCCCAACAGCCCTCCTTCCATCTCCTGTCCCTTGTGCCGCCACTCCACCCCACTAGAATGTGGTGATGCACATTCCCTCCCATGCAACTCCCGTGTCCTGGCTCAGCTACCTCCTGTAACTTTTCGCCTGCCGGTGTCAGTATCTACTCGGCTGGCTACTGTCACACAGAGGGTAATCCTGTCTCTGGAGTCACACGATGCTCGGTTTATTATTCTACCCACCGTCAGCCTACGGGTGGAGCAGATGGGCGAGGACTTGAGCACACCCAGTTCTGTATCAAGTACAGTCGACGGGTTAAGGAGAAGAAAGAACCTGGTGTGTGTCCAGATGATGGTTGTAATATTCTGGATGTTTTTTGTTGTGGCCTGTGTGCTGGGAGTGCTGTTCGGCCCAAATTTGTTCCATAACTGAAAGACAGAAAAAAGCTAGTAAGAAATTATTTATGTTTCATTCATTCATTTTCTGAACCATTTAATGCTAATTAGGGTCGCGGGGAGGTGCCCACCTCATCAGACTCTGGGCGAGGGCAGAGTACACCCTGGACAGCTCGCCAGACCATCAAAGGCCAGAAACGCAACTGATGGCTATACAGCCTACTCTTGATGAAAATCAGCAATGGTTCTTTTATATGCCTCCCACCAGTGAGAGACACGACCGGCCTTTGATAACCCAGTTAGCTGCATTGGGGGGACAGCAATGACATCCCCTTGATAGTGGGGCTTGTACCCCTGACCTTGGGATCAGTAATCCAGCACCCTACCACCGGGCCACCACTGCCCCATACACAATTAATTAAAACATAAGCAAAATGATTCAAAGAAATGTATAAACTCCCAAAATCTAATATATATTGTGGTATTGTGTGTGTGTGTGTTTCAAATAAATTTGACTTGAAATTATTTATATA
>JBCNYG010000010.1:13357224-13367752 GCA_039654305.1 Porochilus rendahli | reverse complement strand
ACTATTCAAGTATTTATTTCATGTAATATTGTATCATAATGATGAGAATAAGTAAACAAACAACAATATATAGTAATAACAACAATAACAGTCTCTTTTTTTGTGAAGAAAAAAAAGTCAATATTTATTGTGGCTACCCTTTACCTTGATTACAGTATTTAAACTTTGAGGCACAGTGTTCGCATTTTTCCTAATTTCTCCACTCGATAAACAATCCCATATGGTTTGAAGTTCATTCATGCTATACAAAAGTCAAAAAATTAAATTTGCGACACCTTTCAAATTTTCTGAAAAATTGGTATTTTCAGTGTTTTTGTTTATTAGCCAAACTTTTACATCAATATTAATGTCGGAATTGTTTTTTTTAGTTCTCATTGCCTACAATAGCATTGTTCAATACATTTTTCACAAAAAATTATAGAAAAGTATTTTTTACTGCTTTTTATTAGGAACGTTTTAGACAAAAGTGGTGTATAACCTTCACTGCAGAGCACACGACTGTATCTGTGTGTGTGTGTTATAGAATGCTAAAACAGTTTTTAACGAAAAGTGTGCTCTTCTCAGGGAGTTCGTATATGAGCTGGGATGTTGGGAATGTCTGGTCTAGGTTTGGAATCAGGAGCCGGTCGGGAGCGCGCGTGCATTTGGAGCTGTATTACGTCACGCGCCGCGTTGGCCTGCGCCGGAGAGGAGAAGCGGTGTAGCTCCAGTCCCCCCTCCGCTCGTGTTGTTGGAGAAAAGTTGTTGCGGAGGATAGCTGGCCTGGGCTGCCGGAGGGAAAGTAGGCGTCTCTTCTTTATTCTCTCGTTTTAAACAGACGTCCGTAGAGTTAACCAGGAACATTGGGGTGCGTGTGCGAGTTTAAAGAAACGACGGAGGTAGGGATTTAGGATTTCAACTTTCTTTTCTTCTTTTTTTCCACCTCCTTGTTCAAGCTTTGGCCGAAAAAGTGCTGCTCGGTAGGCTGTGACTCGGGTCGCCCCCTCCTCCTCCACCTCCTGTTAGCTAGCTAGCGTTAGCCGGTTAGCTCCTTCTGCCATACTTCTGAGGAACAAGAGGAGGGGAAAAAGTGGTTGGAGAAATGGCAGAAACCAAAATAATTTATCACATCGACGAAGAGGAGACGCCGTATCTGGTGAAGATTCCCATTGCGGCGGAAAAAATCACTTTACTGGATTTCAAGCAAGTGTTGAACAAACCAAACTACAAATTCTTCTTCAAGTCTATGGACCAGGACTTTGGGTGAGTGAGTGGTCGCTCTCTTTCCCCCTCCCCTCTCTGTCTGGCTCTCTCTGTGTAGGATGGGCACGAGCTCGCCAAAGCCTTATGCTACAAAGTAATCTTTTCGCTACTTCTCAGCATGACCTTGATTATAATAATGTGCAACAAGTTGTTGCTATGAGAGAAAAACTCGGGCTTTGGTTTACAGCAAACACTGACACTGAGAACGCCGAGCTTTTATAGTGCATTGTTTCAGGGTAGAGAAATATCAGTGCAGAAAACTTGTCCGACTTTACTTTTCAGGGAGAAATCTGAGCATGTGGGTGTGTTGTGTGTCTAATTCAGACTCTACACCACTGAACACAAGTGGAAAGCTGAAGAAAACACGGGGTAATCAGATAGATGTAAAGTCATTTGTTTGGTTTCTATATCAGACAGACCATAATAGTCGATACAACAGAAACGATACAGTATGTGTGTAAAGGACAACAGGGATGCATCCTGGGGAAGGATCATGATCAGACTGCAGCACATTAAGTTTGCAGCCTACATCTGTTAGAGGTGTGTGTGTGTGTGTTGGGAAGGGGGTGTTTTTTGTTTTTTTTTTTTGTTTGGCAAATCTTTCTCCTAATTTCAATTCCTCTCATATGTGTCATATTGCGTATCTTCCTTCCCTTACTTTTGAGGGTGGACTGCAAAAGTCTGGGGCTATTTTCCTACCCTCATTATCCTGAAAGTGGTCTGAAGAAGCTTGTACAGTGGACCTGTCAGAAATATGTAGTGTGGGGACACCATGTAGACAGAACCATCTGTAGTGCAGAAAAGGGTTATCCATAAGTCACGCCTTCGTAAAATGTCTGTGTAGTCTATTTGTTTCTAAGTGTATTTGTTAGGGACTGTGTATTTAAACACACACACACATAAGCATTGATTTTAAATAATAAATATGAGCAGAATTACCTACTAGGTAAGTTCCTTTTGTAAATCCTGAGCAGGACAACAGAGAAGCAATGTTAAAAAATTGATTACGTCTGTATATTACTTTTTGGAATGCCATATAATAGGAATAGCATTCCTACGACCCTAATAGGATTAAGCAGTGCTGTGTGTGAGTGAGTGTATATTTGTGTATGTTCAGCACTCGTTTTTAACCAGAAATAGATAGGATCTGCTCAGTTTAAAAGTTAACAGAAGATAAGAAAGAAACCTTAATGCTGCTCAAGCACTCTAATGCCATGTTTGAATATTTTTCTTATAAGCTTGATCCTGATGTAGCATCCACAATGCTGCTCTTAAATTACTATTACGCCATCTGGAATTATGTATTTGGGAGTATTGGCAGGAGTTTTCAGTAAGAGATCACTATTTTGTCTGCAGTAATAAAGACCTGTCCTTCAGGTACAGTGCATTTTTAAGAATAGACATGAACACCCTTTGAACACCAGGATGAAAATCAGTACATATTGGTAATCTTCACGAAAGAAGGGAAGTGTACCATTTGGAACCCAGATTAGTGTGTACATTTTCAAATATTGGCCCAAAATCAACATTCTTGCCAGGGAAATAATTTTAACACAATTAGAGAGGGGTTTACAGAGGGTTAAAGTAAAATCAAGAAGAATTTATTAGAGTCTTTAAATTTCAGGCATTTGGGTTTTTTTCTTTTTTTTTGGTTGATCTGCAGAGTTCAGTATCATGGGCCTGTTGTCTGTACGTGTGTGAGTGCATCTGTGTGTACTTGCTGAATTTTAAAGACTGGACTGTTTTTAACAAACACGTTGAGGACATTTCTGGGAAGTGAGGACATTTTGGCTGCTCCTCACTTCTTTGCAGAGCTGTTTGAGCATTAAGGCTTGGTTTTAAGGTTCAGTATAGAATTAGGATCAAGTTCGGGATTGGGTGAAGGTTGAGGTTCAACATTCAGTTGGGATGGTTAAGGGAATGCATTATGTCAAAGAATGTGCCCGCAAAGATAGAAGTGCAAGATTGTATGTGTGTGTATGCGTGTTATTGTTGAAGTGCAGAAATGCATAGATGGGCTGTAAGGTGATATGGTGGTGGAGGGGAACGTAGGGAAATAGGTTCTCTCTGATGCTGCTGTTTTGATTTGCTGTGCGCAAAGCCAGCTGTCAGCCTGCCTATGTGTGGTAGAAGAAGGGTTGGAGCGGGGTGTATGTGTGTGGCGTTGGGGGTGCAGTGGAGTTGGAGAGAGGCCATTTGCTGGGTGTCTGGGCAGAATCAACACGAAGAGCGAGACAGAGGAGGGCAGAGTGAGCGAGCTAGGGAGCAGGAGAGAAGGAGAGAGTGCCGAAAGGATGGTTGGGGGATGGTTGCCGAGGGTTGCCACTTTCATCTTGTCTCGTTCTTAATGTATTTTCCGCAGCGCTGTAGCCTTGGATTTGAGCAGGATCATTCCTCTCCCTCTCTCTTCGATGCATATCTCTGTTCCCACATTCTCTCGTGCGTCAGTCTATTTTTGCGCTGCCGTATCTCATAACCTAGATTTACACAGTATACTGGAGTGCATTGAGCTCTGGGAGTCAGAACTTTTTGCAACTAAGTTTTTTTGCTTTGGTGAAGAAATGTGTGTGTGTGTGTGTGTGTGTTGTGGTAACATTTGTTCTCCTGCTTTAAGAATAACAAGGTAATATTAATGTATTAGACGCCCCCCCCCCCAACCCCCCGAAGTGTTTCATTATGTTGAAGGTGCTCCACAGTAGAAAATAAGCCTAATGAGCAGTGTTTTTGTTTTCATTTTATTTTTAGGAAAGCAATGGCCACTGTTAAGGTGAAGAATTCTAAAATGCTTAATGCCATGGATTGTTGCAGATTGAATTAGGCTGCCGTGCACTAGGAGGAATGTGGCATCAGCCTCAGTCTACAGCTTTATCTTTCTTTCAAACTAAAATGGATAATTTTTAGTTAGTAAAAGTGTTAATAAATCTTTAGGAATTCATTTGGAAGCCATTACACAATAACCTGTTAAACCCTGCACTCACACATTTGTTAATTTGCTCTCACGCATACGTGATGAAAACGTCCTTGTTTATGGGCGGGAGTAATTTTATTAGCACCAGGCTGAACACAGTGTCACTGCGGTAATGTCTGGATTCAATGAACATGGTTTCTCACACGGATGCTCTGACTCCTACTGAAGAAAAGCCCACAGTGTGGTTTTATTATTATTTTTTTAACAGCAGCGTGAGCCGTAACTCTGCATTACGGATTGAGAAACTTAAGCACAATTAAACACATCGGCACAATTTTCTGACTGCTTCAAGTTGCACAGGTCAACAATTCTTTCTAAATACTGTGTAAACAGCACAGATAACCGCACGCATGCACACACACACACACACACACACACACACACACACATAAAGCTGGGCGATCTCGTATAAAAATTATAGGGCCATATTTTCTGACTTTTTCACCGTTGCAGTGTTTATTGTAATATATACTATGCTCTGAAACTGTTGTTTACTTAATGCTCATGTGCACTGTACAGTGAATAAAATCATTATTTTATCCCTTTCTGGTGTTAGATTTGATCACTTACAACGACAGGAATTGTGTATAATTTTATAGTAGGTTTATTTTAACAGATAGAGCCAAAATAGCAACAACAACAAAAAAAAAATCCTTCGCAAAGCATATTACATAAAGGTTCAGTATAATTTGCATGCAGTTTAGTGAAATAAGTATTTGTTCCCCAAGTAAAACATGGCTAAATGCCTGATGGAGAAACTCTTGTTGGCTGGACTACTCTTTGACCTTAATGTGCTGCTTCTTGAACCACACCTTTTATTCCTTTATCCATAGGATTTGGGTTACTGTCACACAGCTAAGGGAAGAATCTTAAAGAACATGCAGTCCAGTACCTTTCGCACAGAAACAGCCACCGCCGTGCTTGATGGTGGAGAGGGTGCTCATAGGGTCATGATCACCACTTCTCTTCCTCCAAACATGGCGAGTTGAATTGATGCTAAAAAGGGCTCAGTTTTGCTCTCATCACTTTTTCTGAATAAATCAGGATTCAGAATGGCCTGTGCATGTGCCCTCTTCAGCAGTGAAACCTTGCAGCAACTGCAGAATTTCAATCCATTTTGGTGTAGTGTGTTACTAATGGTGTTCTTGGTGGTTCTGGTCCCAACTGCCTTGAGGTCACATGTCTTTGAGGGTTCTCCATCATCCAGATCATGGTAAATTGTAGATGCTTAAAGGAGGTAACTGGATTTGCTTGAAGTTACTGAAGACGTTTTACTTCTCTAGTGTGAAGTTCCAGAATTTATCCTCTAATGGAATTAGAATATCCAGTAGAGGATACACTTAGGAACTTCCCACAAGTCTGAGAGCAAGTCCAGTTTCCTTCTTTTAGCATCTACAGTTTGAGATCATTAACAAGCTCCTCCTGTGAAGTTCTGGGCAGATCCCTCACCTCAATTAAGATCATCTTTACCCCATGAGGTGAGATTTTACCGAGAGCTTCAGACCGAAGTCGATAGCTACCCCCCCCCCTTTTTTTTTGAAGAGTCTCATCAACAGCTGTTTCCTTTTCACAGAGCTTCTCGCTGATGGACTTGTTGCCCATTCCAGTAATGTGCATGTCTACAGTCTTGTCCCTGCTCTCCTTTGACAGCTCTTTAGGCTGGCCCATGGTGGTGGAGAGGTTGGAATAGAAGAGACTGATTCTGTGGATAGGTATCTTATACACATAAATTGAGATTAGGTGCTAGGACTAATCTGTGGGCCTCGTGGTCACATAACTGGTCTGGATGACAAAATTCTTGCTGATTTGTAAAGGATTGAATACTTGTTTCACTCATTCAAATGCAAATCAAAAATAATTTATATATAGTGTGTTTTTCTGGATTTATTTTTTTAATGTTCTACCTCTCGCTATAAAAAAAACCCTAAACAATTTTTGTGTAACTGGGCAGGCTTACAAAATCAGTAGAGGATCATATAATTTTTCCCCCACTGTATTTGTTTACCTTTTGTTCCCTGTGTTTTGGCTTTTTTTTTTCTCATGGGATTTTCTGCTTAGTTTGGTTTTAGGTTAATAAAGTCCTGTTTCCTTCCTTTCTGCTTGCTACTTTCGATATTATGATTTCAATATATTAGTATATGTAGAGCTAGCTTTACACGTATATGTATATGTAATATTAGATCTTCATATTATATACATTATACAGCCAATATTTTATGGTGGCCGGGAAGTGCGAAGTGAAATATGGTGCTCCGCTTTTTTACAATAAAAAAATGAATAAACTTAGGTGTTTATCCACCTGCGGCACCTCTCTGCCGAGAAAATACCCCATTTATCCTCTTTATGAAGGCTTCCTGTTTGTCGCGTTTATTTAATATTGTGGTGGGATTTTTTGCAGATCCATTTATTATTGTAGCCTTTGATTGTAGCAGTAAACCAACTTTAAAGTAAACTGTAAAGGATTTCCTTTACTTTCGAGTTGTGAGGCTGCATTATTTCACTTGAAATATTGTCAGTTAGGTGAGAAAAATATTCCTAATAGCGATGCAGCCTCATCGTCTTATGTGAATATATCAGCTAGAAAACAAGTCATTCATTTCCTAACACAGTTTAATAACTACATTTGTACACTTCCGGCCTGAACAAACTGAGTGACTCATGTCATGAGTTCCGGCATTTGGTACATTCCCTTTCCACACGCAGTCGTTTGTACATTTGTTTTCTTAAAATGTATTTTTGTTTTGCACTTCAAGGCCACCGCAACATTCATCTCTACATGTAAGCGACGTGCATTTTTAATTATTTCAAGTTATTTTATGAAGAAATATAATGTTTATTATTTTATTCAAGTTTTTAACAAATGCTTCCTTACCGTCAAATACTTTACAGAAGTGCTGGTTGGCATGGAGTGCTAGCCACACTTGCGGTTGCTGTATAACCAGTGCTTGCTTTCTTTTGACTGGTACCAGACAATGCTGGGGACTGGAGGCCTGGTCCTCACAGAAGGCCAATATGTTTGGTAAAAAATTCTCAAGAACTGCTGGGTGGATCATTCAGAATTTTTTTATGCCGGTTTCCTGTGGTGTGCATAGGCTTGTTAGTTTCTCTGTATAAACTTTGACCTTGGCATTGGTCTTATCAATTTTGTCCGGGCTGTTTCTCAAGAACTTCTGAGCACCTGAGGGGTTTCGCCATTTCTGATGTCTATTTAATTCTGTAGTGATGTGGCTACTGATGGTATATGAGTTGATATCCTAGCAGTAGATTAGCCAATCAAAATGGTAGAGATTAGTTTTAGATAGATTTTTGGGTCCTAAATCCAAAAAAAATAAATAAAATAAAAAAAAAACTTTGTCCTAAAAGTTTAGCGTGGATATTCACATCATAATTCTGATCATAAGTTGATTTGGACAGTTACTGTATTATTGAAGTGATCATAAACAACATTCAGTGCTAAATTATCAGTTCATTCACTATTCAGGTTTTATGTACAAATAATATTTAATTATATACTTAAATGATATTTATACAGATAAATTGTGTTTTGATTTTCAGATTTTTTGCATTCATTCATATCTTTATCTTTTAGTAAATGTTTCATCCTGGTCAGGGCTGCAGTGACCAAGAACCAACCTGAGGACCCAGTGACCCACAACCAACCTGAGGATTACAGTATGTGCAAGGCAGGAACAAGCCTTGGATAGAATGTGGAAGGGAAAGTGAACATATTGAATGTATTACAGGATTCGTCTTCAGGTTACCCTGTAGATGGCAGATGGTGCTTTTCTCATTAGAGTTATAACATTTCTATGAGGTTGCACAAGCACCAGTTTGACAAGATGCAGTGTCTGACTTCAAGCGTCTCTGCGGAGCACATTTTAGCCCATTTCCTCCTTATTTGCTAGCTGTTGTGGGATGGGGAGTGTTGGCTGGTGGTTAGGATTTGGCAAATTGACTGAATTGGTGAGAAAAACAAAAGATAAGTGTGGAATTTGTCAAAATAAGACTCACCATTAGGTTTCTGCAGCTATTCATTTTAGCCATTCCTAAGCCTGGGTTTACACTGGGGCACGATGTCTGTGTGTGGTGGGTTGTGTGATCGAGTCTTGATGATCTTAAGGGGAACTTGGTGGATTTGTGACGATCGCGATCATGATCTCGATTACTGCGACATAGTATGATTTGATGGCAATCATGATAGAACGTGGGAATCTAGTAGGGTGTAATAAAGTTTAACAGCCCTTAACAGACCTTGATTTTCCACATCTAGAAAGATATTCTGCTGCTTGTAAACTCTATTTATAATTTAAGTGGCTTTGTCTGGGATCATTTATTTGTCAAAAAGGTCTTTTCGGGAAAGTAGACATTATGTGGAGGACAGAATCTTTTTAGATATTAATTGCTTTTTCTATAGCAGCATAGTACCGTATAAGGTAAGTCTGTTGTGCTTTTACACCCAAGCCTAGTGGCTCATCAGGCCGGTGCTTATAACCGGTTTCTGTAGCATGAAGCGACTAGGAGTCCTTCTGGGTGGGATGCTAGTCCATCGTAGGTAATCTTCCCAGTAATTTTACTCATTTATACTGCTGGGTGGACACAAGCACCGTTGTGATTAAGACCTTGCCCAGGGGTCTTAGCACAGTGGAGGTCTAATGGGGATAGCACTTGGATATAAAATACATATAATCTCTGTACTTTATATACATATTTCACATCAGCTTGATCAGCATATCTGTCAAAAGGAGTCCTCTCCGGAAAACTACAATGATTATTATTGAAAGTGTTTTTACTGCAGTTAATAATGTATACAACTAATGTTACATGAAACCTGCTTTCGTAATTTGTTTACTGAGCTTTTACTTTTAATTCTGCAATTTAATATTTGTATGCCTTACTTTGATACACTAAAAGCAGATGTACTTATTCCAGAGACCCTGTACCTGTTACACTTTCACCCAGTGCAATTTAGACACTGTTAGACTTATAGCTCTGATACTTCACACAAAATATTCTGGTCTCATAAGGTGTTGAGCTGCTGTGAATCCCAAAAAGTATACCCTGATTGTGAAACAGCCCAACTCTTATGCTGGGAATTGTATTCACATGATTTGGATCCTTTTTTTCTCATGGGCCCTATTTTAAAGTTCTTGGTAAGTTCTTGTAACCACGTTTGAGAACCTCCTGCCTTAGAGAGAAGAGACACTGCAAATGAACACAAAGCTTTTGTGACTAATCACTTTTATCCTATAATGAAGCATTTCTGTCCTGATGGGAGTGTTCACTTCAGGATTACTGTGTGTTTAAACAACAAGCTATAGTGTTTGCAGAATTACAGCTACAACTTGAGAGGAAATTTCTTATCCTGGTATGCTAAAGTTACATGCTAACTTTCCTCTTTTGCGGACCATTTTGAAGAACTCTTGCTATGGTAGCATAGTATGTGTTTGGAGATGCTGCCCTGGTGTTTTACACAGGTCTGAATTGTACTTGTGTTTATCCCTCTCGGAAAGGAACTAACGTTAATGGCACAAGTGATCTAGTGCACGTGATGTCAGCTCCGATTGGGCACTGAAGTGCTGTTTAGTGATTTGCACACACAATCTCTCCATGACAATAGCTATTTTTTTTCTCTCGAAAACAAACCAAAACAGTCTATTATCGTGTGTTACTGACGTGAAAATAGAACGACTAAATGTGCATTCCTAATCATTTTAATGGACTGGAAAAAGTAAACATTTGTAGACTGGAATTGAGTGCTCATGGAAGTGTCATGGTAATGGTGGGGATATCATGCACACTGATTAAGATCGTCTACAATAATACGTTTCACTCGTGTGCTTTGTTGTTGTAGTAAATGATGTTCATTTGTTCTTCTTTGTGGTAGAAGTTGCTGGAAAGCAGAGGTGTACACAGTGTCATAGTGTCATGGTCCTGTGATGGTGTTCTTGACTTAAAAAAACTAATTGATTCCTAAAAGATCTGCAAGCTCAACCAAATCAAAACAAATAGTAAGCACTATCATGGGATTTGACACTGCCTTAAAGCAGAGCTCCCACTTCTGATGGGTGTCAGCCTGGGTTTGCTTTCACTTTCTTTCTGATTTTCCTGTTAATTTGTACCATGTGGCTTCTGGTTTTAGTGTTTGCTCCATGATCATTTATTTACCTTTATTCTGTGTGTCTGCCAGTGTTAGATTGTGGGTTTTTCATTTTGCACAAGTCTGATTGGTGTTGTTTGTGCCTACTTTTTTGGTGTGGTGGGTCAGTTTTGTCCCTTTTATTCCTGCTAATCATCATGCAAGTCAATGATATATATATA
>JBCNYG010000010.1:13295546-13328838 GCA_039654305.1 Porochilus rendahli | reverse complement strand
TTTAATTTTCTTTCACGTTTAAATTTTACGAACTATATATTTTAGGGGTAATTACTTTCACATGTTTGTCTCTCATTTAACTCGTAATGTGTCTACAGGATTTGATGAGTTTAACCTGTCTCTTCATTCTGATATGGCATCTGTGGCAAAGGCTATGGCCTCTCCTGAGTCAGGTTTGGAAGTGAGAGACAGAATGTGGCTAAAGATCACTATCCCTAATGCTTTCCTGGGTAAGGAATCGGTTTTGAGTGACACTTTTGTTATTAAATTAGCTTAAATTCTAGCAATGAAAACTTTGTGCATAGAAATTGAGGTCACTACTCGTTTAAATGTGATTGATTAATCTAATTAAAATGAGCCTTGACTGGATAAACAAGGTCAATCCGACAGCCACAGTGAACAATAATGATATGGTTTGTGCAGGCTCGGATGTGGTTGAGTGGCTTTACCATCACATAGAGGGCTTTCAGGACCGCAGAGAGGCTCGTAAATATGCCAGTAATCTCCTGAAGGCTGGTTTCATCAGACATACTGTCAATAAGATCACTTTCTCAGAACAGTGCTACTACATCTTTGGAGACTTAAGTGACTGTGAGAACTGTGAGTGCTACAATTTGAATTCTTAAAATTACTTTAGGTTTTAAAGATGCTTGTCATTAAATACAACAGTTATATTAAATCTGTGATATACTAGCAGTGATGTTCTTACAGATTATTATTTCTTCTCTTTCCTCACTCCTTTTCTCTTTGTAAATCTCAGACATGGCCAACCTGTCTCTCAATGATAACGATGGTTCCAGTGGGGCGTCAGACCAAGACACACTTGCCCCTCTCCCATTACCAGGGGCGACACCATGGCCCCTACTCCACTCTTTTCCATACCAGTACCCCCACCCGTACTCAAGCCAGCCACCTCCGTACCACGAGCTCTCCAGCTACAGTTACGCTCCGGGTAGCACAGGCAGCCAGCACAGTGAGGGTGAGAAACCACTCCTTCCCTGAATCTGTTTTTTTATGTGAATATATGACTCTATATGACAGGATGTCCTAACAGGGATTCAGAAGTAAAGCTAAAATATCTCTGAGGTCCTCTAGTGGCTGACAGTAGCACAGTCATTAACCCTGTTCATTCCCAAATTGTGAAATAGGGAAAAAAGTGAACTAGCATTTACATCTCTACATATTTATTTTAGGAAAGAGTGTTCAAGTGGTGATAGCAACAGAATTTTTGCAAATTAAAAAAAAAAAGTGCTTTGAAGCCCTCTGCTCCCTTATCGAGATGAGTGAATGTGTGCATTTTAATGCATGACAGTTTCTTCTTCTCCATGTCTGTAGGGAGTCGGAGCAGTGGCTCTACTCGGAGCGAGGGTGAGAGGAGGAGGGGCAGTAAGAGTGGCAGCACTGTTGCGGGCAGCACCCGAGACGACAAATCTCCCAATGGCGGTGGAGCCGACTCGCGCTCGGGCAGCGGCAGTGAATCTGAATACTCGGTGCGTAGCAGCCTAAGGAGGGACCATGGCTCAGCCACGCCGAGCGAGCACAGCCATGCTAGTCAGCGCTCACATCACCGGGCACCGCCTCCTCACCTCGCTCCATATCCATCTGGCATTCCCATTCCATATAACCCCATGATGGTGATGATGGTACCACAGCACCCACATCCACACCCAGCGTTGGGAGCTCCTCATCCACAAGCCACAGGCACGCCACTACACCCAGGCCTGCCTCCACTCAGTAATCCCGGAGGACCCCCTGGTGCTCCACCTACACGTGACCTGGCCTCTGTCCCACCTGAGCTCACAGCCTCCAGGCAGTCTTTCCACCTGGCCATGGGAAATCCCAGCGAGTTCTTTGTGGATGTCATGTAGGGAAGGTTAACACACAATAAGGGTTTCTGTGTGGGGGATGGATGAGTGAACCAGTGAGTGATTAAATGAATGATACCTATAAGTGACTTATTCATTATAATAACTGTGAGCCTCATTCCATAAGCAACTGAGATGTAACACTTGGTATTGCTGCAGGATTGCTCTTTATAGTTGGCATCTATCCTTGCCAGCAGGAACAGGGTTTCTGTATAAAGCTGGACATCTTGCACAACTCCGATTTAGCACATCAAGTAAGTTTTAAAGTTAGTTCAGTCTCAGCAACAACATTCAACAGGGTCTCTACCTCCCTGAATGCGCTGTTTTTTGTTTGTTTTTTGTTTCTTTGTTATTGTTGTTTTAAACATCTCCAAACATTTCCTGACACTTTTTTCCCTGTAAATATTTATCAAATTATGCAGGGAGCACTATACTCTGATTAACATAGGAAAATCTCTGAGACCTCTTTATATCCTATGAAAATATTTGCCTTGGCAAATTCATCCTGCCCAAACGCTCGTTCTTCTGATCTCAAAATGTGTGTTTGGGTTTCGGCATAACCTACCTGCAGGAGTGTGTTTTTGTTTGTTTAAATAATGCAGATCATGAAAATCATGTTTTCCACTAGATACTCATTTCTTGGAATAACTGAGTCAGTGAGCAGACAGTTTAACAATGTTTTGTCATTTAAAAAAACAACAACTTCATTAAGGATTCTGGATGTTTTTGACAAGGCAGCTATGAAGGGGTGTTAGTAAGTTGTATTTCCTCAAATCCTTGCAACCACAGGCTTCCACAGCTGAAATGTTTGGGCGAAGCTTTGTAACATGGCAACTGGTACTGAAGGTCTGTTCTTTACAGTACACTTCTGCAGTGTCTAAAATGCATTAATAAATGACAATATGCAAATGTGAAACAGGGTTTGACTTCTAGGGTTATAAACCTTTTTTCTGATACTGTGGACTACATTTGACTAAAGAAATTATAAAGGACAAAAATATTTACCATCAACCGGCTGCATATTTTGGCAGATTAGTTGTGGTACAGACAGTGGTACGCAGAGAGAGAGAGAGTAATGAGAATTAATGCCAAAAATGGTACTTATGCTGATAGGAACAGGCAGTTTTTTTTATAATCCACATATTTCACGTTTCCTTTTGTTTGTTTATAGACTGACATGCATAATCACTTTTTTATGAATGAATATATGGATATAATCAAAGCATACAGGTGCTAAATGAAGATTGAACAGAACAGTGCCACTTTTGGTGCCATGTTGTTTGTCACTTTTGTGTTTCTTACTCAAAATAAATTTGTAATAGAAGACAATATTTTTGGACTGATACATTTTTTTCTCTTTTTTCCCCCAAATGTACAGTTTGTATGATACAGTTTTGGACCGAGCCAATGTCTCATTTTTCCATATGACTGGTGACACATAAAATATAAAAAAATTAAAAAGATGGATGGATGGATAGATGGATAGATAGATAGAGCTCTGTAGATAGAACTGAGTAACTGATATTTATTAATGAAGTGGCTGCTGATGGAAGAAACAGGATGAATTCTGAAGTGTATAGAGCTATACCTTTTGCTCAAATTGTCAACTGCTGTAAAGTGCAAGATGGCACTTCACAGTACAAATGGCTAAAGACAAAACAAACAGCAAAAACAACCCAAGAGCTTCTTATGGCAAAGACATGGAATGTTCTTAAATACCCATGTCAGGTGGGTAGGGTGCTGGATTACTAATCCGAAGGTTGGGGGTTCAAGCCCATTTTTCACCGGGTTGTCTCTGCTGTCCCCCAGTGTAGCTAACTGGGTTATCAAAGGCCAGCCATGTCTCTCACTGTCTGTGGTGAGGCTGGCGCCCATCTCATCCAACTGTGTGCGAGGGCAGAGTACATCATGGACAGCTCGCCAGGCAATCGCAGGGCAGAAACACGCTGACGGAAATCCAATGGCCTCTTTTCAAAAGACAGAAATGGTTCTTTTACATGCCTCTCACCAGAGAGTGAATGACATGGCTGGCCTTTGATGACCCAGTTAGCTGCACTAGGGCAGTTTTTTTTTTTTGACCATTATTCTTATAGTTGGTCACACTGTAGTTCAAGCCATGCTTGAGTGTGCTCATGTGAGTTTCCTCAGGATTAATCAGTTTCACTCTAAACATATGTCACTGTGTAGATTGACTACTCTTAGACATGACGAGGTGTGTGAATGTGCATGATGTCGTGTTGACCATTCCATGCCCTTTGTTCCTGGGATAAGCTCTGGATCGTTCGCCAACCTGATCAGGATAAATCAGCTACTGACGATGAGTATGTCAACGAGTAAATCTAATTTCATATTAAAGTCCTCATGCTGTTAGTGGCCACTCATAATGTATCTGATACTCCACACTTCAGAATTGTGAGATGAAGTCAACAAAAGTTACGACAGCTGTAGATGCACTTATGTGCAAAGCAGAAATTGGTTCTATTAATACATTGGTAGACACAGTGCTTTTCAGCAGCTGTTCTGCAGTATCTAAAGTGTGTTTTATACTGACTTCAGGGAATGAGTTGGTTTTCTATCTACAGTGTCATGACAAAGTTTTTTTTATTCATGACACCTAAACATGGAAGCTGCCATGACCTAATGAATCAAGAAACAGGTTTGGGATCGAAAAGTTGTCGTTTCGATTCTCGGACTGGCAGGAAAAATGCGTGGTGGCCGGTGGAATCGGCTCAGCACAGGCATAGAGGATGTGAACAGTGAAAAATCAGTAAGGTAAAAATTTATTTTAAACGTCGCTAATAATCTGTGTGTGTGTGTGTGTGTGTGTGTGTGAGAGAGAGAGTGTGAGAGAGAGAGAGTCACTGTCAAGTTATCGCATATGCGCAGGGTTGTTCCTTTGCAGGGTTGTTTTGCTATTATAAACAGCCACAGAACCACAATTAAGCTGTAAAACCAACAAATGTTGGATGGTGATACTAAGGACATGCGCCACAAAAAGAATTCATTACCAAATATGTCCACTAGGTGACAGCAGGTCAACCAAGAGGATGCAGCTCTCCGACAACAGATTCACTCTTTGCTGCTATAAAAGAAATGAAGCAACAGAACAATGTGCTCCAACAGCAGTTCCAGAAAGTTGACAAACTCATCCAGAGCTAATGATCGACTGTCCCGTTCACATTCCTGCTGATCACTACGCGCAGATGATCATGAGAAAGAGACACCACCTGCCATAGGCCCAAGTATGTGACACAATGCATCATGATGATTGCAGAGAAACACACCATATCTCGCACAAATTAATGAGTTCATAGAGGACAAGTTAACACAAAAAGAAGACCCCCTCACACGTCATGGTCTACCTCTCCTCAAACAACCCCTTGTGCAACCCAACGTGGCCAGAGAACCCAGTCACATCCTTTCACACCGTTTGAGCAAAGGTGTAGGAATATGAAGGAAAAAGAGAGGAGAAATCCCCTCAGGGACTTAAATACAAAGGGCCCTAACCAACCATCCCACCCTTGAGATCAACAGAACTGAGAAAGTTTTTAGGGATGGAGATTGCACTGGAGAGCAACTTCCTAAATGACACCACAGAGCGCTACGTGTTCCAGATCCTCAAAGACCACCTCAAATGTGAAGACGTCACACTCATGGCAGATTCTTATTGCCACTCCAGGCTACTTTACACTGACACAATGCTGGCTGTCACGAAGATGTATGGGCAGCCTCACAAGTTGCATCGCAGAGTTGATGGATGGCTTGGTTGTCTGTAGTGGAGACTTGACCACTCCACTCCTACCTTTCACCTGCTTTCTCTTCAAAAACGCTCACTAGTAGGCATGCATCAACAGCTGGGGAAGTGAAAGGCTGCTGTTGAAAAGGTCATTTTGGTTATGGGTCACATGACATACTGACAGAACATTGTGACAGAGAGAGATAGAGATTTTATTGCAACTTCATATCATTATGATCTCACAGTAGTTACCAGTACCTGTGAAAAATATTAAACCTTGCGCTGATTGGAGAGGTCAAATCACTGTGGGGAGTTCTGTTTATAACTCTGGTACAACCACCAAGCTTTGATGTAATTAAGGGCTCCTTTATTCTGAGGTGAAGTTATTTGGTATTTGTTTTTTATTATTGCTTTGTATAGCCAATGAGAGTTTTGGCTTGGCTGTGGCTGACAGAAGTAGTAGTGAAAAGGGTACTCTAGTTTCTTGGCGTGATATCTGACGATACAAGAAGGTGGAAATCCCACATAAAACATGTACATAATATACTTTCATGAACTATTTCAGTGGTGAGTAAGGCAAAACAAAATCTGGATAACAAACCTCTCCACATTCTTTACTGTTTACTTGATTTACCTTATTAAAATGAATTAACTGAAGTTTTCATAGTGGCACTAAACAAATATATTCAAATTAACTTGAAATACTATGACCTGAAATGGTGGTATTATAGAGAGTGCAAATTGATTTGGCTATGAACATAAATGTATATTTATGAGGGAAATTTGTGAATACTCCTTGCATGTCTGATGTCTAAAAGCTTTTTAGACCAAATTACAGCTTATGACTTCACTGTGACTGAATAATCAGGAACCAGTCAGTAACAAAGCATTGTTCATACTATGAAATCACAGTTTTGTATTTGTTTAGATGCAAAAATAGGGGACATGACAGCGTAGTGGTTAGCATGTCTGCCTCACGGCAAGAAGGTCCTGGACTCAAGCTGGGCTCGGGCGTTTCGGTGTGGAGTTTGCATGTTTTCCTCTTGCTTGCGTGGGTTTCCTCCGGGTACTGTGGTTTCCTCCCACAGTCCAAAAAAATGCACAGAAGACTATTTGGCTGTTCTAAATTGCCCTAGATTGTGAATGGTTTTGCCATTGTGTGTGTGTGTGTGTGATGTCCCTGTGATGGTCTGGGTTTACCATGCATTTGCTCAGTGTTGGCTGAGATAGGCTCCAGCCTTTCTGCCACCATAATATGATTAAGCAGGTCATTAAATGGGTGAGTGATTAAGTAGACCTTAAAGTATGTTGTCTTATCCGGTGTCTCTGGTTTCTGAAGAGGGTAAAAAAAAAATTACGTCATACCAGAGCCACGATCAGGCCCCGCCCACTGAAACAAATAAACTTCCGGTCGGCTAGCTCCAGCAGTCAGTGTCGGTGTGTCCTGCTGGAACTTTAATCGCAGTGCACTTTGCTTCTTTTTTTGGTTTAAATTAAATATCTGCAGCGTAACAGGTGCCTGAAAATCACATCCGCCTGTAAGAAGGTAAACAAACCGACCCGCTGTGTGTTAATTCCAGGCTAACTTGCTGAGGCTAATCATGCTGGTACGTAAAGTCACTCAGAATGCGGTGCTGTGTAATGCTGTGCTTCGTTTCCCACAATCCATATCCGGGTAAGTCCAATGTTTACTATTATACTGATTAAAAACATAGCTTTCCTGTCATGGTTTAAGCTAGCTAGCTTGTTTCGCTGCTATCGTTAAGGTGACTTAGTTAGCTAGCAAAGCTAACTGTAGCGCAGACATCCTGTAACAGATATTTGTGTTGTCTACATACGCATTTATTACAATACTTTTGTTGGTAAAACAATAATAAATGATTTCCTTGTGTTTTTAAAGGTCACACAGACAAGCAGGAGCTCTTATAGCTGTGCAAAGCCTGCGTCCTTATGTAAGCCACAGTGCTGAGGTTAGTCACTTTCTCTCTTAAAACAAGCCAAGTCCTTTTACAAGTCAGCTCTTTGTTGTGTGTCCTTATTCACAAATGCTGTGGAAAACAGGACAATAAAAGCACAGAATGTATATCTATTTATTTGTCGTAGTGTTATGGTGGTGTGAATGTGTTTATCCTACAACCGCCACCTGGAGGCGTGAGGAATCTGGGCCAAAGGTCACCTCCAGTTTCCATGATCACCAAGGATCTGGAGCTGAGTGTCCCACCACCAACACTCACGTCAGTGTCCTGGAACACATCCAGATGCTTTAAATAAGTTCAGGATGCCATACAATAATATATTCTCTTCTAATGAGTGGTTGAGAAGAGGAAAGGGCTTGGTGACCTTGTTGCTGCTCTTTGGTTCACTGGGCAGCTCAGGAGTGTCACGTTGTCTGTTTATAGACCGTGCCTTGGGTAAGGGGGGCATGGGATTTAGAAACCTGTGTATTTTTTCACCTGAACCAGTGTAACTACGTCTGCTGTTCAGGTGAAAAAGTACACAAGTTTCTAAACCTGTGTACTTTTTCACCTGAACCAGTGTAACTACGTCTGCTGTTCACTTTGCTTATTATCCCAAGCCAACTCGGAGAGTTTTGAGGGGGTATGGTTCGTCCTTCATCCTCACGCCATCGCTGCACGATTATTGATCATAAGTTCATCTCAGGACCGTAATATTATAAACATAAGTCTACCCCAACACCTTCTTATGAGTTTTAAGGACCCTGACCTTTTTTTTTTTCTCTTTTTTTCCTGGCCACACAGTGATTGCCAGCGAGTGATGGAGAAGTGAGCACAATGTTTTCCCATCGGCTTGTGATTATGGAATCCTGTAACATCGTCAGGATTCAGGGTTGTGGTTTTCTAATTTCTGTTTCCTTTGTTTTCTGTTCTTAGGCAGTCTTGGACAAATCAGCAGCTGGCAGTGATGTTGCCACCAAGGCTGAAAGGGTGGACAGGAAGGCTGCCAGTGTGGTAGGTATCCGTTTCTCTTACTTTAGGACATATAAATGTGTGCTTTAGCGAAAAAAACACCAAACAAACTACAATTTCTCTTCTCTATATAAGGAGTCAAAATCCTTTGCTGTGAACATGTTTAAAGGGCAGATCAGCACGACGCAGGTGTTTCCCTTCCCGACAGGTAACATACAGTGCCATTCCTGCAACATTTCCATTGTCCTGTCATCAAGTTGTTATGAGATTTAACCTGGTTATTACAGTGATGACACTAATGTCTTGTTGTTTGCTCGTACTGTTTAGTGCTGAATGAGGAGCAGTCCGAGTTTCTCAAGGAGCTGGTGGGACCTTGTTCGAAGTTCTTTGAGGTGAGTTCCATTTCATTTCTCACAAGGAAGAATCGGTAGTGTTTTGATTTTGATTAATGATTATTTTTTAATCTGTTTTAATCTTATTATTTATCTTTGTGCCTGCTACATATAGGAGGTAAATGACCCTGCTAAGAATGATGAACTGGAGAAGGTGGAGGATCATACCATGGAGGGGCTAAAGGAGATGGGAGCTTTTGGCCTGCAGGTGCCTGCTGATCTGGGTGGTTTGGGCCTCAGCAATACACAGGTGAGAAGAAACATATAACAAATAAGCAGTATAACCAGGGAAGGTTCCGCATTTAATCGCCATGTTTAATTCAGCTTGGGCAACGTGCAAAGCTGAACGAGTTGTGCGTGTCACCTTCATTAGTGCTTTCACTTCACTTAAATACCAGACAAATCAATAAGAAGTCTCATGAACTGTGTGTGTGCACGGGGGGTAAATGGTGATTATTTATTGCTAATTACAATAACAATGCTAAGCTTTGCTGCACTGCGCTAGCATGATTTAAGTTTTAGAAACGTTTACATCATCTCTATCAAACATTATATTTAATTTCATTTTTATCTTCTTCCGCTTGATCCGGGGTCGGGTCGTGGGGGGCAGCAGCCTAAGCAATGAGGTCCAGACGTCCCTCTCCCCAGTCACTTCCTCCAGCTCTTCTGGGGGGACACCGAGGTGTTCCCAGACCAGGCGAGAGACATAGTCCCTCCAGCGTGTTCTGGGTCCACCCAGGGCCATGCCCGAAACGCCACACCAGGGAGGTGTTTGGGAGGCATTCTAATCAGATGCCCAAGCGACCTCAGCTGGCTCCTCTCAACGTGGAGGAATAGCGGTTCTACACCGAGCTTCTCCTGGAAGACCGAACTTCACACCTTATCCATGGGGGAGCACTTCCACCCTGCGAAGGAAGCGCATTTTAGCCACTTGTATTTGTGATCTTGTTCTTTCGGTCACTACCCAAAGCTCGTGACCATAGGTGAAGGTAGGAACGTAGATTGACTGGTAACTTGAGAGCTTTGCCAATCCAGAGCCACGGCCCCCGATGACCACGTTGCAGAGACGTGTGAACCAAGACAGTCCTACAACACCCAGATCCCTGAGGTATTCAGGGTGGATCTCTTCCACCCCCAGAGCCCGGCCACCGAGGAGCTTTTTAAGTACCTCAGCCTCACCGATAGGCGGACCCCCACCCAAACCCCCAGGGTCTTCTTCCTCCACAGAGGGTGTGTTGGTGAGATTTAGGAGGTTCTCAAAGCATTCCTCCTAATTATATTTTTGTTTAAATTAATTTTTTTAAATGTCAGACAGGCTTGTGAAGTGTCCTTGTGGATGTCTGAGGATACCAGGATGATTATTATTAGGTGTGATTACTTTATAAATTCTTATACATGTGTGAGGTGTTCGTAGTCAGTTTGTAATCCTGTTTAGTGGTTGTGATCACGGTAGTGACCAAAATAATTGTTACTATAACAAGCAGCCCTATAATACCAGATACACAGCATTCTGCATTTTAAGACCTTTATCAGATTTCAGGAAAGCTTGTTTGTGGCTACTTTTCATTAGATGCTGCTGAATTTCCTCTCGCTGACACTGTAGAAACAAAGCAAAGAAAAACTTCAAAAACATTTGGTGAAGGAAGCCTAAGAGAAAATCTTCTGTCTGTCCTCAGTATGCCAGGCTGGTGGAGATTGTGGGTATGCATGACTTGGGCGTTGGTATCACACTTGGCGCTCATCAGTCCATTGGCTTTAAAGGCATCCTGCTCTTCGGAAACAAGCAACAGAAAGAAAAGTACCTTCCCAAGCTGGCCTCGGGTGAGAATTGCGTCTGTTGAAAATAAAGTAGCAGTTATGATGACATGTATTTTACCATAGCCGGTAACATCTGGGACTGTATGAATGAAATTTCTACATGAGATTTACTGTAATTTAATCAAGAGTCAAGAGCTGTTTGGATTTTGCATGATGTTGGAGCTATGCAGTGAGATACAATCCAGTATTCAGAGAAAGCACCATGATGCCCTGCAGAGTCATGTGAATAATGCAGGGCACATAATATACTCCTGACTATTTGTTGCTTGTTGTCTATAGTTCTTTACGACAGTTCATGCCATCAGTTCTTTCATTCCAATTTTATTGATTTATTTTTTTGTTTGCGGGAAGAGCCAGTTAGCAGGGTGTTGCTATTAATGGTATGTGTCCTGGTATACTCGTTGTAGGTTAGTTTATCAGAGTGTGACATTTTAAGACATTTTAAGAAAACAACAGAACATTTTAAGAAAAGAAAAAAAATACATTTTAAGAAAACAAAAATACAAGTCCTGAAACAAATGTACAAACGACTGCGTGTGTGGAAAGGGAATGTACCAAATGCCGGAAGTGATGGCTTGAGTCACTCAGTTTGTTCAGGCTGGAAGTGTACAAATGTAGTTATTAAACTGTGTTAGGAAATGAATTAGTTGTTTTCTAGGTAATATATTTACATAAGACGATGAGGCTGCATCGCTATTAGGAATATTTTTCTCACAACATGGACAATATTCCCTGTGAAATAATGCAGCCTCACAACTCGAAAGTGAAGGAAAGACATTCATCCTTGTTAAAGATCCACAGCATCCAACCAAAACATTCAATATCAACATGTGTGATTAGTATAAACAGATATCGTGTTAACGTTGGTTTACTGCTGCAATCAAAGCCTACAATAATACATGGACCTGCAAAAATTCCATCACAATATTAAATAAACAGGACAAACAGGAAGCCTTCATAAAGAGGATAAAATAGTCTTTAATTTCAAATAGTTTTAGCGAGTGTCCCCAGATAACATGGATGCCCGTGTAATCTTGTCACAGTGCAAACTAAAGATGAATAGTGTCATGTTTTCTGAAGAGAATTTATAGCCATAGATTTTGGGTTGTTTTCTTGGCAGAGAGGTGGCGCAGGTGGATAAACACCTGGATGAGACGTTAGTGGTGATTTTGAACGCGGGGGTTGGAGTTTGAATCCCGCTGCGCTCGTTGTAATTATTTAGAAGTTTAGTCATTTTATTCATTAATGTTTGCTCTTTTATTCATTTTTATTCATATTTTCTGAAACACGACTCGTTTCACTTTATTGTACAGCAAAGTTTTTGTTTTCTTACAATGTATTTTTGTTTTCTTACAATGTATTTTTTTTGCAATTCCCGGCCACCGTACTTTCATCTCCAGGAGATGGCGCTAAATATGTACATTTACAGCATTTGGCAGACACACTTATCTAGAGTAACTTACATTTATCTTTTTCTCTTTTTTTTTCAATACAACGCCGCAATTACGGGTTTTACTCAAAGAACCAACAGTTTCAGCTTGTTAGCACTGGGGCTTGATCCTTCGGATCAGTAATCACTTTAATCACTGAGCCACCACTGCCTGTTGATCCTTTCATAACCAAACATGGCTCTGATATAGAGCCGTTTTTAATTTTAAAATGGACGTTGAATGTAATCGTACACTTACAATTTAGATTACTGGGTTAATTCAATTGCTTATTAATATTAATAGTGTTTTACATCCAGTGTGTTACTTTTTGGTTTGTTTTATCATTAATAATAGTAATACGGTACACAGTGATCTGGATATTCTTACTGGTGTTGGTCTGAGTGATAACCTGGATGTTATTTATTTATTCATTCTTTTATTTGTGATATTTTTATGAAGGTGAAACAATTGCTGCATTCTGCCTGACTGAGCCGTCTAGTGGTTCAGATGCCGCCTCTATCCGGTCTGTTGCTGTTCCCTCATCCTGTGGGAAATACTTCACCCTCAATGGAAGCAAAATTTGGATCAGGTGAGAGTGCATGTGTGCTTATTAAACAGTCCACACACTGACACTGGTTTGTGTTTAGAAACGTGAGGTCTTGTGGGGTTCAAGAAGCTTTATTGTCATTTTAACCACATGTAGCTGACGCAGTATATGGTGAAACGAAACGTTTCTCCAGGACCAGGTGCTACATAAACATACAATAAGTATCAAATCGAAAATCGTACAACAAAACAACACAGAGCTAGGACCTTTTTTCCCCCCTCCCTAGCTATATAAAGTGCAAAGTGTGCAGTACAGTGCAACAACAGTACTAAAAAGAAAAAGGCAACACAAGAATGGGACACTTAGCACCAAAAGAAAGAGAAAAGGATTGTATGGAATATGAAAATTGAATAAAGATGAAATGATGGGTGTTCCTGGTATGCACTGGTTAGTACCAGGTGATCCAAGGAAGGTCAACCAGTGAACTGGCAAGAGTGCCATGGGTGCACAGGGCTCACTGGTGCATGCGGAGAGTGAAGGCTGGTACGCCTGGTCTTATCCCACAGAAGAGCTACTGCAGCACCCACTGCTGAAAATGTAAATTCTGGCTATAGTGTAAAGGTGTCAGGATCACAAGCCAATCATGGGTGACTGTGAGCTCATTCACATGACGGGGCGGGTAGTGTTTTCCCTCTGAGTGTGTTGGGTAGCCCAAATGCGCATGCGCAGCAGGTGGGTGGCAGCATCACAGAGGGGTCATATGCATGCTTACGCCCCTCCCTGGTTGTTGGTGCTCGTGTGATAGGGAAGCCATCACATGATGGGTGGGAATTGGATTCAACTATAATTAAGGAGATAAAATGAAGAATCCCCCCAAAATTTTGTATTGTTTTTATATATTGCATTTTTTTTGTGTGTATAGATTTGTTTGATCTTATTTTTCATTCACTGTCCCATCACAGTAATGGAGGCCTGGCTGAAATCTTTACAGTGTTTGCTAAGACCCCGGTGAAAGATGAGAAAACTGGAGAAATGAAGGACAAGATTACTGCTTTCATTGTTGAAAGAAGCTTCGGAGGAGTCACACAGTGAGTTAAGCTTGATTTAGCTCATTGTTATTGACGAGGCATGTCTACACACTGAGCTAATTAGCAAACGAGCACCTTGATGTAGGAAAACTTTCTCACTCACTCATTTGTTCGTCCATCATTTGTTTGCTGAACTGTTTAATTTTATTAAGGCCGGGGGGGTGGGTTGCTGCTCATCTCAGCTGATACTGGGCGAAGACGGGGTATACCCTGAACAGCTCGGCTGATCATCACAGGACAAAACATATGCAACCAGCCAGATAGCCTCACGCGCGTATCTTTGAAATGTGGGAGGACACGGGAGTACTCCGAAGGGAAAAACTTGCAAGCACGGGGAGAGCATGCAAACTCCACACAGAAACACCCGAGCCAGGGAATCGAACCCAGGACCTTCTTGCCGTGAGGCGGTCATGCTAACCACTATGCCACTAAATGGGGATGCTTATTCAGATGATCTTTTCTGATGAAGCTCCTAATTGTCCCGTTGATATACCATTCTCCCCAAAATAGTTTTTCTCTTCATTCTCTCCCTTTTGTTTTTCCCTGTCTTTTTTTGTGCACGTCTTGCTCTAGTGGCCCTCCAGAGAAGAAGATGGGCATCAAGGCCTCAAACACAGCAGAGGTATATTTTGAGAACGTGCGGATTCCAGCCGAGTGTGTACTGGGGGAAGTCGGAGGAGGATTTAAAGTGGCCATGAATATCCTTAACAACGGGCGCTTTGGAATGGCTGCAGCGCTCTCAGGAACCATGAAAGCTACTCTCGCTAAAGCGGTGCGTAACCAGACTTGGTGGGGACTCTACCCTACCTGACTTACAGAAATCATTTGTTTTTGCAGTGTCAGGAGGATTGAATGTCAGGATCAGTGCAGGGTTACAGAGTTTTGGCAATTGAGTGCTTATATAGTGGTGTTCAAAATAATAGCAGTGTGTTAAAAAATGTAATAAAGTAAGGGGGGCATTTAGAGCCAAAAAGAATAATATTGCTTTCATCAGTCCACAAAAAGTTGTGCTATTTCACTTTAGGCCAGGCACTGTGTTCTTTAGTAGTGTAACCTCTTGAGTACGTCATGGGACTTTGCAGTGGCTTATTGCTGATAGCTATGCTTTATACAGGCGCCTTCTAGATGTTATAGTACTCACAGGTAAGTTTAGGTCATCTTGGGACTCCTTAGAGCTGATCATTGGCCGAGTCTTCACCAATTTGGCAATTCTTCAATCCATTCAAATGGTAGTTTTCCGCCACGTCTTTCTGGCTTTGGTTGCCGTTTTAAATTTTAAAGCATTTGAGAATATTTCTGCTGAGCAGCCTGTAATATTCTGCACTTCTTTATATGTCTTCCACTCTCCTGTCAATCTTTATTCAAAGTACGCTGTTCTTCTGAACATTGTCTGGAACGACCCTTTTTGCTGTGGTGTATACAGAGAGTAATGCGCTATGACTAGCATGTACAACATGAGCTGTGTTTGTTTGTCATTAAATAAGGGCATCTTGTTTGATATTGTTTTTCACAGACTGATTGACTTCACTAATTGTACTACACAGTACACACTGCTATTATTTCTAACATGCCCATTTGAAAGACACATTCAGGATCATGCAGATCACTTTTCTGTAGCAACTTATTAATTATTTACCATACAGAAATATTATTTATTACCAAAAACACTGCGTGATCTGGTTAGTGATGTTGGACGGCTATTATTTTGAGCACAGCTGTAACTTTGAAAACAGTGCTGACAGACACCCTGTTACTGTAGAACATTAACAGGAAACCATATTTGGATTTTCTAATGAAACAGTTATCGCTGACTTTGAGTAATCTCGAAAGACAAAACCAGTTATCTTGTGAAACCTTCAAACGGAACTCTTTTTGTTTCTTTCTTTGTTAATTTGTTTTTCTGTAGAACATACACTAAGAGCACATGGGTAGTTAAAGCCAGTACCCAGCCTTGTTGCTACATTAGCTATGCTGTGTGGTGGAGGTTCCTTGTATTCAGAGTAAAAGGAACCTCCACCACACAGCATAGCTAATGTAGCACATAGGCTGGGTACTGGCTTTAACTACCCATGTGCTCTTAGTGTATGCTTTTGAATCGCCTGTGTCCATGCCAGCAAAAAAAAAAAAAAAAACTTTTAAATGTTCATCTACACATCTGACCATGTATTCATTTGGTTTCATTTCATTTTAAAGTCATAATAGCATGTTGTTTATTTGGCCCCAGGGGTTATGCCACATCCTCTCTCGACACCCATATCACCCTCACTTCCTCTGTTCAGAAGGCCTATGTATTGGGAAATTCCCCAACCCACATTTCACTTAGTGCTATTAACCTGCAGTGAGTTGACATTCTGTATGTTTTTTTTTTTTATTCAGTGTTTAATGACTGCTGGTGTGTTTGTGGTTGAGCCATTTTCAGTAACATAAATAAAACGTGTCTGTGTGTGTATAGTTTTTGTGTGTGTGTGTGTGTATACACACTTGTCCAGTAGATAACTTCTCTTTTTCTGATATTGTGCATATCTGTTTGGAAAATGTTTTAATCTGATTTTGTAGGATTTCTTGATCCTATTTTTTGCTTTTTCTTTAATGAAACGTCGGTTTGCTTTTGGCTGATTTTAAACATCTGTTGTTGGTCTTCTAGCCTGTCAGGATAATAGAATTCGTATTGGAGTGTTCCTCCTCCTCCTCCTTCTCAATCATAGTGATTTGAAAGCATGCAAGCTAACCGTGGTTGTGTGACCACACACCTCCTCGAGTGGGAGACTTAGAGAAAAAGACATAGAATGTTTTTTTCTTGTGCACCAAATTGTTGTTGCACATTTAGTTTAAATGTCAACGGGCACCTTTAAGATAATAGCAGTGAGCATACAGCTAGAGATTGAGACGCACCTGGTTTATACAAAATCTTTTGCACACACCAGGCAGTGGCCAATCAGATTGCCAATCAGATTGCGCTTACCGCCTTTGCCATGACAATCAGTTAATAGCGGTGTTTTACTTTGTGTTGGCTTTATAGCATCAGCAAGCAGCAGTGTGGTTTCATTTATGGAAACAAAACCGTTTGCAAATTTGCAAAATGCCCAAATAAATCCTGTCTGGAAACCTGTCTTGCAAAGGACACTAAATGAAAGTAGTAGAATGAAACAGACTTCAAGTTTTGGGTTTATTCTTTTAAAGATTTTGGTGGGTAATTTAATCTTCAGATAAATACCAACATAAAAACCCCACCACCAGTGAGGTATATTATAGCCATAAAGTAAAGTAACAGTCTGTGCATTTGTGTGATGAATGTTTTAATACAGGACTAACTTTGGCTCATTGTTGTCTGTGTTGAAATGAGTAATGTATTCAAATTTGTAACCATTGTTAACATAACATTAACATAAGTTTGCCTGCTAAGCGTTCATGCTTAATAAAGGTGAAGTGTATCAGTCTTTCAATATGTGCATTAGATGAGTAGTTGTGGTTCTGAAGTTTTGGTGCACGCTTCATGTCAAACCACACAGACTATGAAAGGCTGTCACATTTGTGAGCGTGTATGCATGTATGCATTTTTGTCTTGTGACTGTTAACATTAAGCACAATGTCTGCAGCAGGGAATAGATTGTCTCATTCTGAGATGGTACTGGTCATGTTTCAGACTGATGATCTAAATGCGTGTGAATAATCCATTTAAAACATTTAGTTTTGCATATTAATGACTCTGAGCTTTTTTGTTGTTGTTTAAACTGGGATTTAGTATTGTGTAATTAATTTCTTACCTTTTTTGCCTCTACAGTGTTGTAAAACAATAACTGTCTCTTTCTGCTGTTTATTAGTGACATTTAATTGTTTCTGACCTCCAATTCTTAATATAATATAAAAGGCAACTTAAGAGAACAAAATAGACCTTGTAAGTACCGAAAGACAAAAATTCATAAACACCACTATCACACGTGAAAAAGGTTGAAGATTTCCCCTTTCATTTGAAGCAGTCACACCCAAGCCCTGTTGTACCTAGATATGCAGTAAACACAATTTTTTCCAGCATTGGATCAGAATAGCTTCAGTATAAATTCTAAAACATGGGGCTTAAAGTTTATAGCTACATTTTCTAGCACTTTAGTGAGTTTATATTGTGATTAGTTGAACAGATTTTAGGATGTATTTACGTTTTGTCAGGTTGAGGATTAGATCATTTTTTTCAATACATTCCACAACTGTTGTGTAGATTTCTTTTTTAAATACCATGTTAGATAAGTATTTGTAGTAGTATTTTTCTTATACATTTAAGCATTTTTCCCCCCCCTCAGGTGGACCATGCTGCCAATAGGACACAGTTTGGTAACAAAATCCACAACTACGGAGTCATCCAGGAGAAAATGGCCAGAATGGCCATGTTGCAGTATGTTACAGAGGTGATGTTGCATGACTGTTGAATACCGCCAGTCTACCTTTCTGTTTTTCTTCTGAAACCTCAGGCCTAGTTCACATTATGCATTGTTTCCACCATGGTTTTCCACTGGCTTGCAGTTTTTCGTGAGTAAAATCACCCCAGATTGGAGGCAATATTGCAGTTGATCATGAGTGATCTACATTACTGGGTGTCACAGACTGAACGTGTGTGCAGAGGTGGCTGGCATTACTATGCCTGGAAGGAAACAATGTTTTATAAAAGGCATAACTTTATAAAAACCTAATGGTAAAGCCTCGAAGGGTGGAGGTTCAGACCACTTAAACTGAGTGTACACTTGTATAAATAATTGCCTAAAATTTTGAGTCCAAAATATAGGACCCAATCTAATTATTATTTAATAGTTAACACCAGTGTACATACAACACAGATGTCTTCAAGTAACATTTTTGTAAATAGTTAATATTTAAAGCTGAAAAAGAAATATTTTAGTAAATAATAGGTAGTTGACTTTCTTGTCAGTTCTTTATTTTTACTTTTAATTCTTCCAGACATATGGTCAAAATAAATATTTTTCCACCGCACAGAACTTCGGTTACAACAGAAACTTTAATGTGTGTTTGACATATAAACAGTCTGTTACTGTAAGCCAAACACACAATCTTCCAGGCATATTAAGGGTTGCGCTATGCACACAATGTCCTACATACTAGAGAGTAGGAAGTGGCCTAGTACTGTTTGAAGAATGCTTGGCAAGGAGTCATTCATGCATCCCAGATGCCTGAAAAGACTCATGCTTTTTTTTAAAAAAAAATGTAAAATTAAAAAATAATAATTCTGTAGAAATTATTTTGCCATAAAGTTGATACAGTGCAGTATGTAAAGGTGACCTATTTAAAATAAAATGACCCAAAACTAACATTTTGTGGACATTCTTATAATTTGAATGAACAAAAATAACTCCATTTCCATCACATGGAAAAAGTAAGTTCTACCTTGGATTTAATCAAGTCCTTTAAATGTAAATCAGATATTTTTGTTTAGACGCAAATTTCTGCATAGATTTCAAATGACTGCCCACAAATTTAGTCTGAGAGCAGGCTGGAGGTAGGCGGTGAACTTATTGTATCCCTGCGAAGAGGGATACACTGATTCCACACGGATACAGTGATTTCACAGGCTGTCCGCCGTGGCTGCACGTGCACTTCTTGTCAACACTCTAGCAGTTGCGGTTGTTTATGGATTTATTTTTGATTTATTTATATGTTGAATGGTCCCCCTGGCACGCCCTACCAGCCTCTCGAAACTGGGTCTTTGGGAAACTTTTGGGAAACCTTGACCTCTTTTTCAAGGTCACAGAGGTCAATCATCGAAAATGCCAGTTAACACACTAGAGAGTGTAGTTTTTTTTGTCGGATCGGTTACCAATTCATACCTTTTGTACTTGTATGAAAAGGTCTTCAAGGACAAAAACACAATTCTATTTTTTCCACATGATGTTATTTTTCAAATTGCAGACTTCCAAGAGTAAAATCGTTACAGAATTTACATATCATTTGCCTCGATTAATATGTTGATGTTGAGTAAGACTGTCATATGGGTAGAGGAAGTTCACTTCTTTCATATCAGCATGCAGTGCAAAAATACATCTTACCTAGTTACTCTGGCTACTCCCTTGATTTGTGGGGAAACACATCAACCTCATTTCTTTTAAATGTCCATAAGATCTTGTTTTGTTCTCTCTTGTGTTCACAGTCTATGGCCTACATGGTCAGTGGGAACATGGACAGTGGAGCAACTGACTTTCAGATCGAGGCTGCCATCAGTAAAATCTTTGCCTCAGTGAGTGTTTTGCAGAAATTAAGTGATCAGTAGTGACGCACAGTGTAATTTAAACCAAATAATAAAAACCTGCAGAGAATATTCAAAAGATAATACTTCTTTCTTGTCATTCATCTTTTTAGTTGCATAATATCATTAATTTTAATTGCTACTAATAAAGCGTACTAAAATGATGACTGCCTTTAATGTACCTTTTTTGGAAAGAATGACTTGATTTTATGCAATGTTTGCAAAGATTTCAAACTGATATATTGTGTTAAAGTGCTACTTCTTGCTTTCTCAGGAAGCAGCATGGACTGTGACTGATGAGTGTATTCAGATTATGGGTGGAATGGGTTTTATGAAGGTAAGGCACTTGTAGATGAATTTGCAGTGAGCGTAATATATCTGCTGTTTAACTGTGGTGCCAAATGTAAAAAACAAACAAAAAATTATTTTGCATGACTACATGTGGTGGTGTACCACTGCTGTGTGTATCGAAATCCAAATAAAAAAAAAAAGTCCTGTGTATAGTATTGGTGAAAAACCCTGGGGAAGACTAGTAGAGCTTGTAATGTCATGAGAGTAAATATTTGTTAAGGGTAGCAGGAGCTTGACAATTTAAAATGGTAGTTACAGTCCTGTTATGGGCTCGGCTCATGTAGGAATAATAGTGTAGCTGAAACTTAGAGTCTACAAGACAGCTGTAATCAGTCAAAGGCCACTGATCAAATTCATCACATTGTCTTCTTACATGCAGTACACAGTAACCACAGTTCTAAAATGAATAGCTTCGCCTTTAGATACTCCCACATGATTTGAAGTGGAACAAGTAAATGTCTTGGGGGTTACGGAAAAACTCTGTAGGTGTCTGAAAATATAACACCCCCTCCACATAAGCGTAGGGAGTTAAGAAAGGCTTTAGCCACTGAACTTGTTTTGTTATTTCGTGAACAACGTAGCTAGCAGTTGACAATATGGGTCATGTTCATGCACTGATTTCAACCTACATGGTTACCATTTGCTGTGGCAAAAGCATAATGATTATTTTTGGCTGAAAGTGTGCACAGAAAGCCTGCTGAAACAACACTTGTGTGGAGCGATGCAAGTTCATCTGTGTGAATTGTAGAAGTGTGCAGAGCTGAGGCAGAAGTGAGCAACTTGTCTAGATGATTCAGCACATGTATTCTAAAACGGGGCATTTTTTCTTCCTCTTATCTGATATGTTGTGCAAGACTTTCTATCTCTCTATATCTGCTCCTTTGATAGTGATCAGCTGGAGTTTACTGTTTTTAAATTAAGATAGCATGCCTGGCAATGGATCTGCAGTTGACTTCATATTTCTCATAAAGTTGAAAATGCTTATTATTTAGCAAAGGAAGAACATTTTATCTCGGATAAATAAGATAAAATAATGTACAATATGATTAGAGGTTTTGATCTATAAATGCTGCTAATATAAATGTTGAGGCTCTTTTGCATTATTTAGTGTTTGGTAGTTATTATACCACAGTGCAGCTGAATTCTCAAATTTAAAAATGTTGATGAATTTTCTGTAACAGCAACCCTGACTGTTGTTCTGTGTGCTAGGCAAATCAAATTTATATTGAAACATTTGTTGTGATGCACTCATGGGAAAACTTCCTCAATTATTCTTAAAACAGCCTCGATTATTCATGCTGCAAGATGTTGGAAACATTTATTTGAGATTTTCTGGTTCATATTCACGTGATGGCGTAATGCACGAATTGCAAATTTTTAAAATGCCCTTTAATGCTGTGAATCTTGCATTGTTCCACATTCTGTGTTGTTCTACTGCAATTAGATCCAGTGACTGGGAAGGCTGCTGTGGAGCACTGAACTGTGCTGAATTTATTTTCATGAAACCAATTTGACATGAATTTCGCTTTGTGACATGGTGCATTGTCATGTTGGAAGTACCCATTAGAAGATGGGTAAATTGTGGCCATGTGTACATGGTCAGTAACTATACTTGAATAGATGGTGGCATTCGTTCGAGGATTTGATGTTAACGAGCCCAAAGTATGCAAAGAAAACATCCCCACACCATTACACAACCTCCACCAGCCTGGAATGTTGGCACTAAGTATATTGGGTCCATGGATTCCTGCTATTGCTAGCAGATTCTGACCCTTCCATATGTGTGCCTTAGCACACATGTTTTTATTAGAGTGATGTTTTTCTAGTCTTTATTTATCCAGTTTTAATTTTCCCCCTGCATCCTCAACATTCTGTTCTTGAGTGACTGATATGGAACACAACATGGTCTTTTTGCTGTTAATGCCCATCCACCTCAAAGATTGACATGTGATTATTAATTGATTTAAGAGTGCTATTAAACTAGAACATATGATCACCGTCCTTGATATGGTGGAGTTTTGTGTAGGGCATTAATTTACCATTTATAAAACAAGTCCCACCTCTCAGCACTCAAAATCTGAGAACTTTGATATGGAGTAACTTTAGTAACATCTGTCAAAGCACTAAAGTTTAAGGAATAACAAACTGTTGGTTTTGTGAAAGTTCTTCAACCGTAAACTTACGAATAAACACCGGATCATTCTTACACAATGAAAAACTATTTTGGTTGTCCTTTTTTGGTTGTGACTATGCCTTTTATACCTGCTGTTTATTTTCATTTGTTTATTTATTTATTCATTGGTGTGTATTACTTTTTACCATCGTTATTTGTATTAATTTTCCATTGTTTTTGGTGCACCTGTATATTTTTATTGTTTTCTCTATACCACAAGGGAATGTATCTTTTATTTTTGGGAAGTTGGGGTTTTATGGACCTCGTACCATAAAAAAATCACTTAAAGAATAGTAATGGGGAAATTCTGTTTTTATTTCTGTGTAAATTGTCCAATATGGATAAGCCGCAAGTAAGCGTTTGCTTTTAGTCACAGTGTTGTTTTGATGCAGGATGCTGGTGCTGAGAGGGTAATGCGAGATCTGCGAATCTTCCGCATCTTTGAAGGCACCAACGACATTCTGCGACTCTTTGTGGCGCTCAACGGCTTTCAGGTAATTAAGGAACTTGCTGCCAGGAAGATGAGCAAGCACCTGGTAAACATTTCCTGTAGAAACTGCAAAACTGTGTTTGAGGTTACAGATGAGAGGTAGTTGACAGTTCACAAATGTTTGCCTACATGTGCAGAGGCATTTGTTAAGAAATTATACTGACGAATTTGCCAACTGTAATTACAAAATGCTGTGTCATACGCCATAAACATAGCTCAGTTATACAGCTGAAGCACAATTATGGTGTATCACATGATTAGACATAAAAATGCTACTTTCAAAATGATGTATACATATTTGTTCCATACTTGCCTCTTGGTTTGCAGAATGCTGGAAATCAGCTGAAGAACCTGCAGAAAGCTCTGAAAAGTCCTTTAAGCAATGCTGGTTTGTTGGCTGGAGAGATCACCAAACGTGCCAAAAGGTAACTCATGCTTTCATTGTGTTTCTCTGTCGGTCTCATTGTTGAGTGGTATGGATTTAAGGTAATAGAATAAATGAAGTCAGTATAATAAATGAACAGTAAGATGCTGTGTGTTTTTTCTGTGTTCCTATTGTCTTTCTTTTTCATTCTTTCTGTCTCTTTTTTGTCTTTCCTTTTCCTTTCCCTTTCTTTTCTTTCTCTCTGTGTAAATAACGAGTGATGTTCGCTGGAAATGAAAAGTTGCAGAACAGAAAAAAAATGAATAAAAAAAATAAATAAATAAAATAAATGAACAGTCAGGATCGATCTGTTTTCTGTCATGCAGGAAGGCCGGCATGGGTACAGGCCTCACGCTGCAGGGTAGTGTCCATCCAGAACTGGCTCACAGTGGTGATCTGGTGAGACATAACTGAGACGAAGCGTTTATTTCACTCATGCTTAGTCACCGATTGATCACTTTTGTTTTCGGTGCAGGAAACTTTAAAATGATAGTTCTTTCTCCTCCTTTTTTTCCCAGGCGGTTAAAGCCATTGAGCAGTTTGGAGAGGTGATTGAAGAACTGCTTCTAAAGCACGGCAAGAGGATCATTGGTGAGGGGAAAAAAAGAATGTTTCCGAATCCAGAACATGTTCCTTCCCCCCCCCACTCTGGCATAATAAATAAATGTACAGTAAAATGGCGGTTTCGGTGAGGAAGAGCTTTAGGCAGACGACTGAAATTATCATGGGTCTCCATAATTAAAGGAGAAACCAAAGACTCAAGAGCTTACATTGATAACTTTGGCAGTTTTCCTAGAAGGGACGAAGGTCTTAGTTTAAGCATCACAAAGCAGGTACATCAGCAAAGGGTCAGCTTACTAAACTGCACTAGTCCTTTACTACACAAATATGTTGATACTAATAAAGGGAAGCTAATTATTGTACTCCAGCTCTATTTATACATTTCAGAGAGGAACCAAATAAACAATACAACCTCTTTTGGTTAATTTTAGGCCTGTGACACAGTCTAAAAGCTCAATATATTACAAAAGATACTAAACATCAGCTTAACAAAATGATAGTTTTAGTTATCCTTCACCACAAAAAATCCTCTTCACTATGCTCAGGACCAAGTCAGCACAACACAATCACAGAACCCCCTTATGGTGTCACTTCAATGAGAATCAGTAATGTGGTAGATTGTACACCTGTTTTATTTTTGTGTTAGATTATTTTTGGGGGTTTCCTCATAGCAACGCATGCATTTTGTAACTGCTGTACAAGCGGGATGCCATCATCAATTCCTCCTACTTTGGTAAATGGATTTTTATGAAACTTTTACAGAATCTTCATAACATAATTATAACATAAAAAACATTGTGCACCTGGTATTTATATTTTTGTATTAAATCAATTTTTGGGCTTCCCCGCAGTAAAACATACACTTTGTCAATGTTTTAAAATTAAAAACTTTCTGTGCTAGTGGAAATGATCAGTGAATGTGACACATCCTTCCTGGAAGACTCAATAAGTGTAGTTTATACAGAAAAGGCCTGTGCAAATAGAGCGGGATACTTAAGAAAACCACTGTCTTGATGTTGAATGGCTTGTATGCTCATACAGTGTCGATTGGCTGTTTACGCTTTGGCGGGAACTTGGAGTAATGCACGCACGTGTGTGTGTGAGTGGCTGGGACGACAACATCCATATTACAAAAAGTGAAAATCTTTATAGACTATTTAAGGCATTGTTTAGGCAATTCTTTTCCAGAGAGCATTGCTTTTAAAATATCGAAATACTAAATAATTATGCCCACAAAAATATGTATGGGGAGTTGTGCGTTTAGGCACTGTCTAAATCTGTATATCATGCATGCGCAGAGCCCTTTTGTGGTAAAGTGCACAGTTGAGTTCCTCTCTGGTCTTGGTTAAATATGGCTGTTAAAAAAACCCTTCTGTGTTTAACAACTCTCAGATCACGTCTCAGATACATGCAGAGGATTAAAGTGTTTCTTCTTGCAAAGTCAGCATGTGATTTCCCATTTCTTCTCTGGTCCTGTAGACTTCCTTTTCTCAGACTTGTGTAATTTGCAGTGATGCTCAGTTTTGTGTGTTTACAGATGAGCAGTTTGTGCTAAAAAGAGTTGCAGACTGTGCAATTGACTTGTATGCCATGGCCGTGGTGCTTTCCAGGTAACAAATACTGTTTGCGTCTCTCTCTATCTCGCTCGCTGTCTATCGGTTACATACACACAGCTGTGATATACAGTTTGTGAAATGTGTGCTCTGCTCTTCCCCCAGGGCCTCCAGGTCTTTGAGTCAGGGTCACTCATCTGCTCAACATGAGAAGATGCTGTGTGAAACCTGGTGCACTGAGGTTAGTTGTGTTCCCCCTCCTTCCCATTACACCTTTTTTTATGTAATGCATGTAGGAGTTCAGGCTTTTTTTGACAACTAGCCAAGTTTGAAAAACCGCTAACTGTATATTCTTGGACTGATGTCTTTTATTGTCTATACATATAGACATGAAGCCTTTATGAGCTGACATTGCTAGACGCCCCTTTTCACTTGTGTAAATGATCAGTCTTCTGTTTATTACATCTATCCACAGAGCTTAAAAAGCTTCTGCTGGATAGATTTATCCCTGGAGTATTAATATGGATGCCTATCAGGAAGGAGATTTATCACTGGGATATGAACTGAAACTTGCAGACAGGTTAACTCTGGCCTCATGAGGTGTACAGCTGTAAAACAAAAGCTGCAGTGTGTGCAAAGTGACTCTAAAGCATATTGTTTGGGACACCTTTTTATTAGGGATGTGCATCTTTAATGACCTCATGCAATTACAATTTTTTCTGTCAACAATTTGATTCGGTGTCATGATGTAGCACGACCCCAATTCTCTATAATACTGCACATGGCTGCTTTTTCCTCAGTGTATAAAAGCTCTCAGACAAATACGATAAATTCTGTGACACCGGTCAAGAACCAGACAACCCAATTGACCGTTAAAAGTGAGTCCAGTGCACTATTGTAGATCTTAAGCATCATAGCACTATCTAATCTAAAAAATTGTTAGAACAGTGTTAGTTAAAAATGTCATCGCCTAAGTTTGTTTATTTATTTATTTATTTTTTTAAATAAAATGTAATTTTTAAATGTTTAAATTTTTTTTAATTCATTTTATGTTTTAGAAAAGTGCTTAGGAATCACTGTCGACAAAACTGTCTAGACAGACAGATAGATAGATGGATAGATCATTTTTTATTAGCATTGATATAAACACAGCGTTATATCCTTTTTTTTTTTTAATAACACACTGTCCTCACATATACACCATCACTCTCTCTCTCCCTTTCACTTACTGACACGCGTACTTTCCAATACTAATGACGAATTTCAAGTTTCTCTCACATGTGGCTCTTTCTGGAATAAACAGCAGCATTTCCGTGACAATCACAAATTCGTCTGGATTTATTTAGTTCTTGCCTAGATGGAAGCAATGAAACAATTTAGCAATGTTTACTTGCTTCCAATTTTTAGTATATTAGCCATTATAAAATCCACTGTATCATGTAATAAAAAATGAATTCAGGGGACAGACTGGGTAACGTCCATCACGCTTAACTAATGCAATTAATTAATCTAATTGTCTACAGAAGTATTTCATGCTGCAGATACTATCAGCATAAGAGTATCAAACATTTTATGTGAAGAAATTCGTTGGAGTTGCCGCTGGTCTTATACATACATAACGTTTTGACAACCCGGAAGATTTCACAATCCAATCGTAAAACTTGTGCAGCTATCTTTCCTTATCATTTGTCAAAGGATAGACTGTTAAAAATTGTATTAGTAACAAAAACTAACCAATAAGACAGCTTTTGCTTTGAGATTCTGTCTCAGAAATGTTGCCGTTTATCCCAGAAAGAGCCATCTACATTTGTTTAATGGTGAATTTCTTAAATGTTTCCGTGTGAGAAAAACAAACAGATGATTATTTATTTATTTGTTTCTTAAGTGTCTGTGCACTTTACCCTCACTGCCATGCCTGATTGGTGATTTATAAAGAGGCACAACAAGGGTCATCATGCTCAGCCAATCACTGAGCTTGGTTTTAAGTGCTAACAGGAAATGATTTTGAGCCTTAGTACTTTATTGTCCAGCCATCTGTGATCGATTATGATGACACCTCATGCTGATTATTTTCAACACCCCTACAGTTTATAAAATTCACCCTAACGTCATTGGTGGTCTAATTTCAGAACAGACTGCAGCGTCTAATTCTGTGCATGGTCAATATGCAATACAAATAAACAGGACATCCTAATCCAGGACATCCTAAACGCTTCTGGGAGTCTTTCCTCCTCTTCAATTTTTTTGAGCTCATCCCTATTTCGAACTGCGGGTGGCTTTGCTAACTCTTCTGCCTTTTCTTTTATCTAGGCTCACCAGAGAATCATGCAGGACATCAAGTTCCTGAAGTCGGGCACATCCAAGCAGATCTTCAAGAACCTGCGTGCCATTTCTGCAGCTGTGGTTGAGAATGGAGGGGTGGTGTCCCCTCATCCCTTGGGTTTTTAAGAAGCACTTAATGCGTTTATGTACCGCTACCGCAGCATCATCTTAACTTCTCTTAGACAGTGATAGGAATTTGTGTCTCCATATGAATTTCCACAGTGTAACCAGCTGGGCGAGAGGAAGGTATGCTTGCACTGCTTTAAGACACAATACTTTTCAGCAAATTTAATGTCAGATCTGCAAAGACAGCAGTAAGTATGTTTCAGTGCAAGAAATGTTTAGGAAGCGTTTTGGAGATTTCTAAATGGAATGAATAAGTACATGAAATATTCATAGACTGAAAACTAAACTCTGTTGTTGTTTTTTTTTTAAACTAATTTGAACTTTCCAGTGTTAATGTGCATCGAAGGGATTTTAATTGGGCTACTTTTGTCCTGGTTATATTTTTCTTTAATCAGTGCATCCTGTCTGTAAGGCTTTAGGTTTTTCTATAAACTGTAAAACTATCTTAGTGAATTTTTCACTTTAAGTCGTATTTTGGACCTAAACGTCCTTTGAGGAATTCTTGCCGTCGAAAGATGAAGAAATAATTTGTTCTATTACAATTAACCTCAATTACTGTTCACCGAGGTACTGAAATATAAGTGTGTTTAACTCGTACGGTGTAATTTTATAGCTTTTGGATTTCATTCCTACAATCCTGTGCATGTTCAGTTTTCTTCTTCAAAACAGCTGCAGATCTGCAAGCCTTAATTCTACTCCCTGCCTATTTATCTATTCACAACAGAAATCACAGAACATAAGCAATATATTTATTAGATCATAATAATTCGGTTAGAATACACTCGTGTACAGATGAACAGTGCCTGAATTTACAATGCAGTTACAGTCATTTTAATGATGTGTTGGACTGAAGAATTGTCAAGAACTCTTTGCAGAATGTTTTTACCATGTACCAGAGTCTTGTGATTAAAAATAAATAAACTTGAAAGAATTAAATAAACAATAAAATAATAATTAACAATCAGCATTTAGGTAAATTACATTTGCTTAAAAGGAGCCTTGGCTCTTTTTGTAAGAATTGGTCCTTTCTAAGCCGTTTGCATCGTTTGTATACTGCTGTCAAGTTTGATAGATATTTGATTTTCCCTCATATGATTATGTTTATGAAATGTGCAGCCATAGAATGGGAAACGTACTGAAGAAGTGTGAAGAATGTGAGGCTGGGGAATGTGACTGGTTGTTTAAGTGGTTGAATATAGTGAATGCTAAACCAACCAAGTGCTCCATGCAAATGCCCATATACTCGTGAATAGTCCTGTAAGACACACTTGTGCTTTTATTGCATGTCCTACAACATACACTGACTGGTCAAAAAGATTTCAATAAGTACTTGATAGCAATTGATTAAACATTTCCTCCAGTAAACATGCTTTAGATGACACAAATTTGTTTCATCCTAACTGATGCAGTAAGTATTTCCCATTCTATAAAGACCGTGTCAGAACATACAGAGTGGTTATGGGACAGATGTTAATGTTTCATCAAGTAAAAAAAAAGTTTGTTTAAGTTACTGGAATTAGGTTAAACCCCCATTAATGAAACCTTGAAGGACAATGCTGAACCTTTAACATTGTAGGAAATAATGTGGTTGGAAAACACCTTAAACCTCACTTAACACTTGCAGTCAAATCAGAAAAAACCTGCACTAGAACTCACGGCTATGCTCAATAGTGAAAATGAGAGCGACTCTACACACACTGTGTGGTAAGAACTCTCACGGTTGGAACTAAACAGCTGTGGTCTTAAGAAATCCACTTCTTATTGAGCCTATGAATAAAAGGATAAAATCAGAATAAAAGGCTTAAATTTGCTAGGGAGCATAAAATACACCCTGTGGGGCTAAGGTCTAATCTAGAGTCCAAATTTACCCTTATCCTGAGGAATGGTTGAGACAGGGTATGAAGGGAGGCCCATGAAGTACTGTACCCCTCATGCATAGGGGCTTCCGTGGTCTCTGGAGGCAGTGTTATATTTGGTTACTTTAGTTGGTCAGGTTAAGGTTCAGATTTTAAGTGGCAATAAAATTAACTCAGCTGATGACCTCTGTACTATATGAGCAGGTTATCCAATTATTGGAGTTTTTTTTCCCTGATGGCTGGGATGTGAAATTGGGGCTCGTAGTGAAAGTGGATCAGGGAGCATGAGGAACCATTTCCACACATGAATTTGCCAACTTAATCGTGACCTCGACTCCACTGAAGATTTTTGGGATGTGCGTTATAGCTGATTCAACTATACTGTGGTTAATACAAGATCTTGGTGACGAATGAACACTGCTTTAGACTGAAATTAATGTGATGTTTTATAAGGTTGTCTGAGCAAATAAAACGTGAATGCATACTGCAGTCAAACCTAAAGGCGGACAAACGAAATCTTAGCATGTAGAACGTTTTTATGGCCGGGCAGCAATAACATTAGCACTACCTGTCTGGTCTGCAACTAGGGATCCCTGTACACAGCAAGCAGCAATGCACTGTGTTCTGAGACCTTACTAATATAGCCAGCATTAACAGTTTCAGTAGTTTGTGCTACAGTATCTCTGCTATGGGAACAGACCAGACGTACTAGCCTTTACTCTCCACACGCAGCAGTGAGCCGAAGGCACCCATAACAGTCTTGCCAGTTTACTGGATGTCCTTCCTTGGATCAACTTTGGTAGGTACTTTTACTAAGTAAGGTAAGCAGCCGTTATAATGTTATGCACTAACAGCGGCTGTGAGCAGATTAAACATTCCAAAAGTATTCACAGTGTTGAAATGAGGCTTTTTGAAGACATTACTCCATATAGCTGCCACATAGCTGCCACATGGCTTGTATGTCTTGGTCTCCTGACCATTTCACAGTTGAGTTAATACAGGAAAATGCATCAGTACTGTGGACATCCAGTCTGTAGCTGTATTAAATTCATATCCACTCTTGCTGTGGTCTGTCCCTCGTCACACAGTTGTCTGTGAAATTTCTCTAGATAAAAGTGTCTCTGATGTCATTCTCCTTTCCCTGAAATGAAAATTTTTGGAGGTTATTTTTCTTCTAGCGTTTTATGATTACAAATACAATAGCAATACGTAGAAAAATACAAATATAACAGTTTCTGCTAAAACTGGTAATTCAGGTAGCAGGTCTTTTTATGTAGAAACTAAAGCCCTTAAAATAAGAAACAATAACCCCTTAAAAAAAAAGATATCAGATGTGGGTCTGTGGTCTTGTGCTGTGCATTGGAAAGAAAAAAAAGTGAAAGAGATTGTGATGCAGAGAACATGGCAGTTGTCTGTTAGAAGGGACTGGAAGAGTCATGGCTAAATATAGTTTTAAAAAATCCCTCTCCTTCCTACTATGTTTTGATCTGAACATGCATCATGAAAATTTTATTTATTGACTTTGTGTGTGTGTGTGACTTTTATTTACTTATGTACTTGTGTATTTTTTATTTTTGATAAATACTCTGTTTATAACCACACTCCCTACAATACATATGTCTGAGTCGACATGGCCATCGTGCCCTATTTTCACTGCACAGCATAAATCCTCTGAACTTGGAGGATCCGCTCACTTTTCTAGTTCCCTCATCAGGTCGAAATCTGACAAGTTCTAAAGTGACTTTCAGGGTTAATGTTCTTGATTCCGTACAACTGATCCACTTGTTTCATAAATGATAACCATGAGTCTCCAACACGTCATTTCTTTTATTAATAGTCTTCCTGAGAGAACACAGAATGTCCCTGCCGTGATGGGAACCATTGCCAAAAATACAACATCTAAAGGGTCAAACCCTTTAATAAAGATGTGCTCTGGCGCTCACAGATCCATCCTGTACTGTATTTACACTATCAAGGAGTATCTCCTAATTATTAAGACAAACTTTTCATGTTGCAGTAGGATCCACACCTGCTCGTACTGTACTACAGAAACCTATTAGTACCTGTACCTTTTTATAATAAGCAGTGATGTGTTTTTGAGAGAAAATGAATGAGGTGCGCCATACCGTTGGTGGGGTTGGCGTCCAGGGTGGGTCACACCGACCGTCCACTCCAGGAAGCTCTTCAGTCTGCATGCTAAACATGGGAAGCGGAGATGAAGTTGTTCCAGCAGCTCCTCTTTGCGCAGTCCGTACACTATCGGCGCGATACACTGCGCCAGGCTGAAGAAAACAAACGTGATCACAGCAAAGCGTTCCTTTGTGTCTTTTGAAATGGTGTCTCCCAGGACGTGCAGTACGAAGTTAATGAAGTTTGGCAGAATGTACACTGCAAGCTGTACGCCGTGTAAGGCGATGGTCCTGCAGCCGGCTCGGTTCCTCCGGTTCAGGACACCCAGGCGGCGGCCCACGCACAGGATACACACGTAGCTGTACAAGATGAGTACGGTACAAATAGAGATGAGTAAAATTTTATGCACCCCACCTACTTTCAGCAGATTCCGGCCACAGTGGGCTCCAGTGCTCAGTTTAGGGAAAAGGGTGAGAGGGATGATGGATGCCAGCGCCCATGTGACCAGCCCGAGAAGCCAGGGCCAGTGCTTGAATCGGACGCTGCTGTAATGCAGGGGGAAGCAGATGGCCACGTAGCGGTCCAGAGCCATGGCCGTGATGGTGAGCAGGATGTTGGACGCGCTGGTCGCCAGCACGGTGATGAGGGCTGCGCAGGTGGGCGCCGGCGGTTCGAACCGCATGTATATCTGCAGGTAGAAGATGAAGTACACGGCGAAGTAGGTGGTGGCTGAGAACAGCAGGTGGAAAACGAGCACGAAGCGCGCATGGCTGCGCAGGCGCTGGTCTCGCAGGATGGTCCAGTTAATCAACAGGTTAAAGAAGAATAAAATCACGAAGGCCACCGCCGACGCGCACACGCGGACCGAGGCGTACTTACTGTCCGTTTCGTTAAACGACGTGTTTCCCATCGGAACCGGCCTGGAAACGTTACCTCCAAGTTCTCATCGTGCCAGAACTGCGACCTCGCTCCGAACTCTGTTCGCTTCTTCGTCTGGATCCATCTGGTTCCTTTCGCTTTCACCCGTAAATTCCGGTCTTCTCTGGTTTGTTTTGAATTTCTACCAGTTTCACAAGGAAGTGCTGCGAGGTGCAGCGTGTGATACAGACCGCTCTCCGTCTACTGTGGAAACCTGTGAGCGCGCGCCAGAATGACTCTCTCTCTCTCTCTCTCTCTCTCTCTTCTCTCCCTTGTGTGTGTGTGTGTGTGTGTGTGTGTGTGTGTGTGTGTGTGTGTGTGTGAGTGTGTGTGTGTGT
>JBCNYG010000010.1:13284456-13295446 GCA_039654305.1 Porochilus rendahli | reverse complement strand
GTTATCAAAGGCCGGCCATGTCTCTCACTGTCTATGGTGAGAGGCATGTAAAAGAACCATTGCTGATTTTCGTCAAGCAGAGTCGTCAGTGTGTTTCTGCCCTGCGATAGCCTGGCAAGCTGTTCAGAGTGTACTCTGTCTGAAATGGGCGCCAAACCTCCCCGTGACACTAATTTGGATTAAGCAGGTCAAAAAATGGATCAATGAGGGCATAGTAGTGTAGTGGTTAGCATGTCCGCCTCACAGCAAAAAGGTAATAGGTTCAAGTGCTTGGCACGAGCGTTTCTGATGGGAAGTTTGCATGTTCTCGCTGTGCTTGTGTGGGTTTCCTCTGGGTTCTTCAGTTTTCTTCCACAGTCCAAAGACCTACACATTAGGCTATGTGGCTGTTCCAAATTGCCCCAAGTGAGAATAGTTGTATGTGTTGGCCATATGATGGTTTGATGAGCTGTTGGCAAGCTGCACAGCATCCCATGTGGTAGTAGTGAAATGCTCTTTGGAAAAGTAACAATTACCAAACTTGGTTCAAGGTTTTAAAGTTTAAAGAAAAATGGAACATTTTTAATATCCAATCAGGATATTTGTAGAATTGTGATACTTACAGAACTGCAGTACAAATTTTACCAGCACATGATAAATGATGCATCACATACATTGTCACATACACAACTTTTCTTCAAGGTGGACTTCCATATCCTTACCTTCAGCTATTCACCTAAATTCTTCTGGCGTAAGGATAATTCTGGTTACAATGTTACTTTTAAAACCGTAACTCAAGACAGTTGAATAGTTAGTACATTGATACTGTGTGTGTTTGTGTGTGTGTGTGTGTGTGTGTGTGTTTTGAAGGTTGTTGTGCACTGTGGTGTATGCCGTGCATGCAATGTCAGACTGCCTCTCAGTTCGGCTGGTGTTTCTGCATGCCCCTTCTGGATTGCTGTCTGATTGTCTCCTGCTGCCTTCGGAGCAAGATAAGAGAGCGCTATAACATTCACGTAAGACAAATATAAATCTAGCATAGCACTATTAGACCATCATTTTAGGAACATTCGGCAACATTTTTTGCACTACAGGATGCACCTGAATGTGAACACAGCTAGTTTTACTTTTCGAAGAGGAGAAGGTTTTGAATGAACAGCCTGAGTGTTTTTCTATTTCTTATAAGTAACATGACAAGGTTTCTCAGAGACATGGTATCGAGGTTGCGAGAATTTAAGGCAGCATACACTGTAAATACTACATACTGGGTTAAATGTAAATAGAAAGAGAATGCCTTTACAAATCTCACACGCACATATTATATTAACAATCATATGTTGGAAGTGAGACATTTTACTATTCCATGAAAAATATTTTGAATTTGATGGCAGCAACATGGCTCAAGAACATTTGGACAGGGGCAACAAAAGGCTGGTAAAGTATATAAGTTAAGTAGTACTCGAAAGAAGCAATTTTGCAATTAATTTGTCTAATTGGCAACAAATCTCTTTTCAGAGTTTAATAATCTTAGTGGAGCTCCTGAGCAGAGCATGATAGTTATGTAATCTATTTAGTATTAATAATGAAACTGCTACACCACTGCTCAGACTAAAAAACACTATAACTTAAATAGGTAGACAAACTTACAGGTTACAGGTGCTGAAGATATTTGTTAAACAAATGCTGAAATCAGAAGCTTGACAGAACATGAATGTTGACTCATTAGTATGATACATTTGAATTTGCATACAGGTCTGAAAACAGTGTGGGGGATGATGTCATGAGCTTGTTTCCAATACTCATGCCCGACTCTTACTTATTGATTTTTTTTTTGGCAGTTAAATTAATCAGCCATTTTACTCACAGAGCTTACCAATTCCATTTTGAACTCAAGCTTAACACCCTCCATGAGGTCAAGCAGTATTATCCTGCCAGTGTTCCTAGGCCCTGGGGACTCCTGTCTGAATGCTTGAGAGCTGGGAGCCATGGCTTCCTTTCCCAAAAAGTATGGTTGTGTCACAATCACCTCCAACCTCTCGCACATGCATGGCGTGCCCAGCATCATGGTCTACGTGAACCCATGACATTTATGCCACTTTTGCTTTTTATACACCCTTATTTGCTTTGTATACATCCTTTTTTTTGCTTGCCTTTGTCTGTAATGCTATTCTGGATCTGTCCATTGTCCATGTCCTTACCCACGCCAAAAAAAAGTTTGCACTGTTGCATAAAGGACATCATTTTATGGCACTTGTTTGAAATAATAAATATTCTGCCTCTATCGTTGTAAGTGACGTTAATAAGCTTAATGGTAGTTTGCTCTCTGGGTGCATTTGTACTACCTTGGCACATTTGCACATTGGCATTTTTTATATTTTTACTTAGTATGACACTTCCATTCCACTGCACCGGTCTCATGATTCATTGTGGATTTTTTTTATGTTGTTCCTTTGTATTTATTTATTGCATTAATTATTATTGCATAACATATTTCTCAGATAAAAATATCCTTGGACCAAGAAACATGTAATCATAGAAATAACAGAGAGGAGTTGTCATGCTGGAACTGCAACTAAGCAGACATGACAAAAAGGAAATTAAGTGTTTCAAACTCACATTCACCTTTTCCCTTTCTGGATAAGATGCAAATTAAGGTAATGTGTGAGCTGAGAATGATTACTTGAATAGTGAAAAAATTATAAATCTCTCTCTTACTCTCTCTCTCTTTCTCTCTCTCTCTCTCTCTCTCTCTCTCTCTATCTATCTATCTCTCTTTCTCCTCCTCTCAGGGCTCATGCTGTGATGACTGCTGCATGGTGTGCTGCTGCTACCCCTGTGCTTGGTGCCAGATGTCACGTGAAATAAATGTACGTGCTCGAGCTGGCACGGGTACGGGTGCCACTGTAATCACTCAGCAGGTTACAATAGCTTAACTGAGCTGATTGTTTGCTGTTTAAAGTTTTCATATGTTAAACCTGATCATTTACAGTTTATCACTTGCAGCACATATGGCTCATCTTTGTTTTTTCTTAATTTCTTAATTTCTGATTACATAATAGTGAAAACAGGAATTTGGAAAAAAATATAAACAAACATTTAAACTTGTATTTAAGTACTTTAAATATTGCTTTAGCATTACATGTTCTCCTCTTTATAATTTCATTAATAAAGCATATAACTGATGCTACAACCTTTTTATTGGGTTATAATCTAATTATGAATGTTGTTAATTCCACTGAATTCTCTCTTTTTGCCGTAATTCTTTTCTGTGAATTCTGTGTGGTCTGTACTAACATATATCAACTGACATGAAAATTGTATGGACTAACAGGTGTGCTTAGGTCAACTGATTCACATTTACATGACAGATGAACTTTGTGGATAATGTCTTCAATCTAATACAGCAAACCAGGGGTCGAATCATACTATCATGAAGGTTTTGTGATAGGAATTAGAAGGAGAGCTATGAAAATGTAGCTAAAGTCAAGGTATGTTTTAGTAGGACGCACAATGATATAGCAGGCCCTTTGTTCCTGCCCAATGTTTGACTAGGGTGTGTGTGTGGACTGTGCATGTTCTTCTTGTGCTTGTGTGGGTCTTCTTGGATGCTCCGGTTTTCTCACATGGTGCAAAGACATGCACATAAGGCTAACTGGCTGTTCCGAATTCCCCCAAGATGAATGTAAGTGTGAAAGAGAGTGTTAATGGCTCAGCCATGCAACCATAGCAACAAAGGTATATACTAACATTATATTATATAAGACATTTTATAAATTATTTTGTATTCAGTGTATGCTTAGTGCTTATGTAAGGGCGAAATGAAAAGTTTGGTCTTTTTGGCCAGCTCCAGAGTAATGATACAGGTAGTACTTATGTTTTGAGAGATGGTAAACAGGAAATAAGAGTCTAATGCAGTGGCACTTTATACCAACAAATACTGTAATGAACTGTTTAATATGCTGCTCATTCTCGTTCATGCCACTAAATCAGTTGTAACTCGCCAAGGCGTTTGAAAGACCGCTGAAGGTGCCCTGAGTAATATGAGATGAAGACATTATCAGCAGGTAATTTAAGCTTAAAAAGTAATTTAAGTTGTGAAGGTTAAACAGCTGTGGAAGGTATTTTTTGTTCCAGCACATCCCACACGGTAGTCACCATTCAGATAAGATCCGAGCCAGGAAACAGCCATTCTCTAAACCCTGAAAAAATCATGTGTCAAGAGCAATGTTTCAATCTGTTGTGTACAAAGTAGCACCGATTTCAAATCATACCAGCAATGAGACAACGCTGAGCAAAAGCCTGAAGTAGATCATTTACCATTTTTCAATAGCACTGGGTAAAGGTCAGGTTTCCTTTCTGATGAATGGTTGGATAACTTCTAGTTGTAAAGTTATTACCATGTGGTGACAATTATTTTTAACATAGACTAGATTGCTTTTATGATATTAATTATTTTATTTGGAAAAAGAGATCAGTAGATAATAATTAATAAGCGAACATTTTGTTGTTGACTTTCTGCATATAAGTTTTTCAGTTTGGCTATGGACAAAAGTCATTTCTGTTACACACTATTGATATTTAGGAATCACTCCCCACTTTACTGAATATGGATCTACGATTGTTTTGTATTAAATTTGTCTTCATTATGGTGTAGAGATGATATAAGAATCATGGTGGTTTAACAGGTAGTGTTGTCACCTCACAGATCTTTCTGTTTAGAATGTCTGAAGATGTTCTCTTCTTGAGGGTTTTCCAGATATGTCCAGATATGGATCATCTTGAAATTTCTGCTAAATGCTAATGAATGTGTGAATGCACACGTGAATATTGCTTATATAAACTGTTGTCTCATGGATGTATTCCCATATTTCCAATTCACCCCACTACTCTTCAGTTTTAGCATCAATAATGTTCTAGTAATCATGTGTTTTTCTTCCCTATTGCAAGTAAGTAAATAGGTATCAAATATAACAAAGTAACATCAGTTACAAATGGATAACACCCTTTGTACTGATATAACATCAATGTTAAAATTGATTGTACAAACATTCAATTTATTGTCACAGTGTCATGCTTTGACAACAGCAATAATGTCAGCTGAAAAGAAACTTGTAGATTATATATTCACGTCTACTTTCGACGTTGACAGTTATGGGTGAGGTGCTTTGAATTGTGTAATGTAGATGGAAGATCAGGATCAACAGGAAAAGCAGAGAATGACAGGATGGTCTCCTATGAATTTTGATTAGTAGTTGGTTCATATTCCCCAACTGAAACAACATAAGACCTTGTTCCAAAGACCCCATGCCCTACTGACCCCCAGGACTACCGACCATGGCACTGACTTCACACGTCATGAAGACCCTCCAGAGACTCATACTGGATCAACTTTGACCCATGGTTAGACCACATATGGACCCCCTTCAGTTCACTTACCATCTCCATCTCGGAGTCAAGGGCGCCATCACCTATATGCTTAACCATGTCTACATCCACCAGGACCAGCCAGCGGGCACTGTGAGGGTCACGTTTTTTAACTTTTCCAGTGCATTCAGTAGCATCAGGCGGACCCTCCTGGGTGAGAAGCTGACAATGATGCAGGTGGATGCCTCTCTTGTGTCCTGAATTTGAATACATTTGAATTTTGCACCACATTTACATTCTACTGTTTATCATATTGATAATACTTTACATATTACACCGAGAGGATACACTCTGGATCTGTTTATATAGATATTAGTAACTTCAAATTTTAGACATCTATGTATGTATGTATATATTTATATATATGTATATGTAGATTTGTATATATAGATATTTGTATTTTTTCTTTAATGAGACTTTTTATCTTTATCCCATTCTTCCTTGGTACGGAGCAACTGTGTGCACACAATTTCCTCCGGGATCAATAAAGTATTCTGATTCTGATAAAATATTCTTTTAAAATGACAGAAAAAGAGATTGAGGATCAACCCACAGGTTCAAGTATCTCGCCTTTACCATTTCATCAAAACAATTTTAAAACAACATTGACATAATTTGTGGTATAATCACCACATGTGGAGAGATATTGTATAATTAAATTAACTTGGAAGTATTTTTATATAATATATTTCCGTATTCATACTTTCATGCATCACAAGCAGTGAAGTTTTCAGAGGGAGAACGAGATGTTCAGAGCTCATCACTGTCAAAGATGATTACATTGGAAAGGATGAACACCATTTTTCTGAAAGATATAACCCTCAGTTGGTATTTTGGTAATGTGGTATGTCACATTCAGTAACAGTTCCTCCTCATGGTGGATTTATATCCTATCTCAACCTCGCAGGTGATGTAAATCCATGCACACAAACAATGATAGAACAGATTATTTTTAGCTAATCTACCTGTGCATGTTTTTGTGAGGTGAAAGGAAACCAGAGATCCCAGAGGACACCCAGATGGACATGGGGAGAACATGCACAGAAACTCCACACATTCTGTAACCTGAGTTTAGGGCCAAACACAGGACCCTGCAACTGTGAGGTAGCCACTCACCCACTATTCAGTTGGGTTGCATAGGCCACAGGTTCCCTACCCTAGTCCTGGAGTGCCCTCTGTCTTAAAAGTATTCTGTTGAATAAGTACTGTTTTCTGTTGAGCAAGTACTATAGGCAATTCAAAGTCCGCAGATCTGTAGTTGAGAAGGCGATCCTGATAAGACCATTTTATGACAGTCTTTAGGTCATCAATCACAGGCCAGGGGCCTCACATCGCTGTAATTACTTCACAGTAACACAATGTTCACTTTTTTGGCCAAAAAATGAGACAAACCACAAACTGAAAACAATAAAAGCTTTTAATGGCGCTAACTACAAGAAACTGTTCAGAAAATGAGAAAGAATGGAAAGTATCACTCAATTAGACTCAATTAGTACCAGCATTTGTCACCGTTCATGGCTACAGCAAAGTTTTGGGGGAAAAAACTGAAAATAGGGAAATTTACTTACTGTACATAGGCTTCTAAGATGCAAAGATAAAGACATGAAAAGTTTTAATGATATACTGTTTCAACACATATGTTGGTCATATACAGTCGATATACTGTTTCATAATGATATATGCTTCACCTGAAATTTTAATTAACAAGTTTTGGTGGGATGCTTTGTCTGGAACAGGGGTGTCTCATTTTCACCGGAGGCAACATCAACATAACGGTTGCCCTCAAAGGGCCAAATGTAACGGTAAGACAGTATAAATGTAATGTAAAATAAATGTAATTACCTTAATGTTAAATAACTCTAATTTATTACTTATTCAAATTACAAATATTGTATATGCATTTGCATAGATGTAAAAATATGTTTGCGATGTCTCGTCAGATTTGTTAGGGTTATGTCTGTCTTGTGATCTGTTCTGGCTTCAACCTTTGTGTGTTGTGATTGTCTGCCCCGTCCTGATTGTTTCCACCTGTTCTGCATTGCCTACATGGCAAGTGTCTTCCCTGTCCCATTGCCAGATCGTCTTGTGCCTTCACAGAGAGCTAGCGTAGCTTACCAAGCATTCTTTGATCTAGCCTGTCATCTAGTAGAGCTGCAACTTGGATCAGGTCTACCTGTTCTTTACAGGACGGCGCCTCTCAATCAGCCCATATCTGACAGATCCCTAGATAATAAACTTTCAAGCAGAGTCACTCACAGGAAGGAACCACTCACCATGACTATTGATGAGTGTATGACATCACCATTAAAAACTGGTACCCGCTTCCACTCATTTCCTCTGTCTTTGAGCTGCTCCAACAGACCCAAGTCTTCACCAAGTTGGACTTGCTGAACGCATATCACAACATAAAGCCTTTTAAATTGTCAAGTTAAGAAACCCACATTACTCCATAAATCAATGATCAAACTATCCATGTGAATAAAGAAAAATATCATCCAACACTAGTTATGACATTACCTTTGTTCAAAACCTTTTTGTCACAGTTGAGAGGGCCAGAATAACAGAATAAATACAACCAACAATTGTGAGCTGCTAAGAACGTGTGACAGATGTAGCATTTTACAAAAACAAATGGCTGCACACATAAACCTGTAAACACTAAATACATAGCTACACATATAAAGTAGTATATGTAATAAACTCAAAATAACAAAATCAGGGTTGACTCAATTCACCACTATATTGGTCAAGTTGTTACATGATTATTAAAAGTCTGTATCTGGTCGGGACACACCTGCTCACATACCTTCAGCATGCACTGCTTCAAAAAGGTACCATCTGCAAAAGACTTTGAAGCTCCAGCAGTTTCTTCAGTTTGCCTTTTAATTCTTGGACAATTTGTTGTTTTTTTCAAAGACTAATTTAGCGTACTTAGCTCCATGTTTGGTGTCAAAATGCCGACATAGATTGTACTATTTAACAACCACCACTGGCTCATAACACAAAAGGCTACCGGTTTTTCTTGTTCAAGCGCAACATGTACTAACCTTCCCATTTTTACCCTTTCTCTTCCTGGACATTTAGGGATCATTTGTATTTCTTAATTCCACTTGTTCGCATTGATGTGGATACACTGCAAGAATCATTGTCAGAATCATTCTCCCCTGGTACTCCTGGTACAAGAAAAGCCTTGCTGAACAATGATTAATACGTTTAATGAAACCTAGGAAACAAGGGTTGATGCAAGTTCAGTGCCAAAGCGATTTGCTTGCTTCGCATTGCAATCATAAAGCCACGCTTTCTGTGTTTGCGATTAGTTAACTCATTTATACCCAGTACTCTGTAACTGTGATGTCTACATTAAAGTGTGCATAGAGGAAATTTAAGAAACTGATTTCACAACATTCTATTACGTTATATTTATTTATTTTAAGGTCTTAAGCAATACAATTCTTATCTTGAAGTTGTTTACTTGAAAGCTTAAGAAAGCTTGTAAATCCTCTCAACCTGAGTTTCTGAGAACACTTGGTAAAGAAACCCTATTATCAGCCTATTATCAAGAGGAACATACACTCTAAAGGGGTGTAACATTTTCTGTATGTCAGAATCATTCTCCCCTGGTACTCCTGGTACAAGAAATGCCTTGCTGAACAATGATTAATACGTTTAATGAAACGTATTAATCAACAACTCACACTTTCTGTAACTTTTCCTATGAAATACACAAACTTTTGGTGACCCAAGTGGTTCATGCTGTTAAGGGTACAGCAAAGTTTTTTGGTTGTTATCGCATGCATCACACCCACATTCACACATAGATCACTACTTTCTCAGAAGACAAAGTCTTTCCTTTCATTTGAACAAACAAGTTGAAAACAGACTTTTTTTTAATCATTTTCCTCTTCTTCTGAAATAATGTTTATGGCAGCACCAAGAGCCATATGGTACAAATTTGTGAACTTTTGCACACTGACCTGGGACAGTTCATTCTTATGACCAAGATTCATGCCGATGCTTTGAGAACTCTAGTGCCAGCAGAGGGTCAAAGTTGGAGGCGTATTTATACCCGTTTTGAACCATATATCTGATTTTCAGAAATGAGGTAGTTGGATTTCTGAGGTCAGGACAAGTTCAATGCACCCTATGATCATTTAGTACCATGTTGGATCTTTTTTTTTTAGTTTGAAGAATATTCCCAAAAATTGGCAAATATGATCTTTAGACCAAGTGTTTTAGAATATATCAGAAGGAATTTTCATTGTTCAAAGTGTAAACATTTAGAGGCATAGTGGAGATGGATAGTATTCCTAGTTTTTTAAGGAATGCTTTGATGTACCAATGCCAGACTTGGTGGACTGGTTCAGGTCATGGTCCAAAGGTAGTCCTGAACAAAATTTTTATATTTTACCACTACCATAATAATAATAATAAACATTTGTTTGCTCATTACTCGTCATATGTTGGGTCTAAAGTCATGACTATGTGCACATGTGCCATTTTTTTGCAGTTGTATTTCACAGCAAAGTTATCAAACAAAAACTCAGACAATTTGACATATTAAAACCAGACTTGGAACAATACCCCAATTCTGAGAAGGCAGAAATAATTTTTGAAAACACTTTTAGTCACCAGCTGGTGCTGCAATAAACTAAAATAGCGTATCGAAAATGTTGAGAACTATAAACCTGGAAACTGCAAGGTCAAATCAAGGTTAATGCATGTATCCATACAGCTGGAAACTAACTGGTCAAGCTCTTACAGGCGGGAGGGATGGCATACACTTACAGAACCCTGCTACTTGCAGTGATCAATAGCCAATCATGGGCACGTCGTTATAGATATGACATGGAATATTCATTTTATTTCATTTATTCAATTCGATTTGCAATCTTCATAAAATTTTATATAAGTTCAAAGACAAATTATTACATTTAAACCAATTATCAACATTGCCCAATTCACGATTCACAAGATTTTACAAAAAGTTTGGGTTTTTGTGTGATAGAAATAAGTTTGTGTCACCATAATGACACCATAATGACATAGTTTATTGATTAAAATTTCCAAATCTATGGTATCAAACGCCTTTGATAAATCAAGGAAGACGCCAGTACCACATTCACCTTTATCAATGACATCATTAACTTTTTCAATGAGATCAAGGACTGCCATACAAGTAGTGCTGTTCCTCCGAAAGCCATATAGCACATAAATAAAGTTTTTAAAGATTATAAATTATAAAAATGTGGGTGTAGGTATTTCTGTATTCATCAATGAAAGGCCATCTGCTTCAGTTTTTAATCCATAAAGGAAAACTTACTGAATTGAAGCTGTTGATATGAATATGAATATGAAGTGGTTAAAATTTTAGCAAATTTTAAGCTCACAACTCATTGCCAACTACTGTGTTGTGTGATGTTTTCATATCCTTTCCTTGCTTGTCTGGGTTTTCTCTGGGTGATCTGATTTCCTCCTAAAGTTCACAGACGTATATTCATTCATTTTCCGCACCGCTTATTCCTAATTAGGGTCGCGGGGAGGCTGGCGCCCATCTCAGCCAACTTTGGGCGAGGGCGGGGTACACCCT
>JBCNYG010000010.1:13151348-13171212 GCA_039654305.1 Porochilus rendahli | reverse complement strand
TGATGTTACATTAGAATCACTCACACACACACACCCACACACACACACATACTGTAATTGAATGTTAGATTGTTACTGTGTGACATATTTATATGGCATATGACATATCTATAAGGCAGCGAAAACATCTGCAAAATAAAAGTCAGACTTAGTGTGCCGTCATTAAGCCTTTTATTCACTTCTGTTCAAAATGTGGCTGTTCAGTTCATGAGGGAGCAGAAGTAAGAGACAGGAGAACATTTACATGTGGTAGTAATATCAGTCTTATAGTTTACGTTTACTTTCATTAAAAGCCTGAACCCAGATAGTAATCTTGGTAATACTCACTCACTACTTATTTGCTGAACCGCTTAATAGTATTAGGGTCACGGGAAGGCTTGAGCCTATTTCAGGCGACATGAAGGTGGATTGCACCTTCAATCGTAGGGCAAAAAACACACAATCATACACATTCCCACTTCAGGGCCAGCCAATTAGCCTAATGTCTATGTCTTTGGACTGTGGGAGGACACCAGAGTACCCAGAGGAAACCCACGCAAACACAGGGAGAATCTGCAAACTCCACACAGAAACGTCCTCGCTGAGCCCAGAACTTGAAACCAGGACCTTCTCGCTGTGAGACAAATGTGCTAACCACTGCGTCACCATGCTGGCCCTTAGTAATACTGCAAATATAAGTTTAAATGTTTGTTACACAAATAGAGACAATTAGATATAAAACTAAACAATAGTAAAAGTTTAAAACCTATATAAATAATTTAACCTTTAAAAGTGGTTTACATTATCAAAAATAATCCTCAAAATTGCATTGTTATTTTGCCTTTAAACAGATTTTTGTTACAAATTCTATATATATTCTTGAAAAGAAACATTTCGGAGTGTGATTTTGAGACCAACCACTAGAGGGCAGAAGCGCATCCAGGCCTCACATTGCGCTCCAATTTGTCCCTCTTCACTATCCGTAGTTCGGCATATCTTCCTCTTCCCGGAAGTAGCTGGTCCTTTTCCGCAGACTCCAACATGGTGAGCAGATTAATTTTCTCGTCTCTTGAGTTTTCATCCACAATCATCAGACTTATTGAAACGTATTAATCAACCAAAGCATTAAAATATAAAATTTACACCCGCTGTTTGTAAACAAATCCTCATATTATTGCAAGTTAAGTAGATTTTCTTTGTTAAATATGTTTATGAGAAAGTGCTCGGGCTCAGCGTCCAGTCGCTCTCTTTACTTTTTCGTTACATGGCGCCTGAACACAAGTTTTAAAGATTTAACCCAGTTTTTTTTAATGTGTTAGTATTTTAATCTTTAGGGTTAACTATGTGTATTTAGGAACATAGTGTAGTGTTCTATTGAGCATCATTTCTCTTTTTATCGCTTAAGGCCTCGGCTATTTTGTGTGTTCATGTGTATGTAGCTAACATGTTAGCTTGCCAGTGCTAAACATGCTAGCCGGGAAAGCCGTTGTTCTGACCATCACATGTAAATTGTTTTTTTTTCAACTTATGGAGTACTTGGGAAATAAATGGTGAATAATTCTGTATTTCAGGCCCGAGGACCGAAGAAGCACCTGAAGCGCGTCGCAGCGCCCAAGCACTGGATGCTTGACAAACTTACTGGAGTGTTTGTGAGTCCCCCCCACCCTACCCTATTTGACTGTTGATAAATGTACTGTGCGTATGATAGAACAAGGCTGCTTTCTTGTGGTTCTGATGTGGTGCTTGATCCCGTCACCCCTAGGCTCCTCGGCCCTCCACCGGCCCCCACAAGCTGAGGGAGTGCCTGCCCCTCATCATCTTCCTCAGGAACCGGCTCAAGTATGCGCTGACCGGGGACGAGGTCAAGAAGATCTGCATGCAGAGGTTCATCAAGGTCGATGGCAAGGTCCGCACTGACATCACCTACCCTGCTGGATTTATGGGTAAGTCAGAGTGGGTTATTCACTTGCCATGCATTGCAGAACAACTGCAAATTAATGGATCAATAAGTACATGGGGAGCAAAAAGTATCACGTGTTGCACCAGTTGTTTTGGAAAAAAGTTGTGTAGTATAATTAGTCTATTTAAATGCATTTTCAAGTTCATAGAGGTGGGTTTTAAGTTGTTCAAGTTCCTGGTGTTTTTAACGATGTTTTTTGTTTCAGGTCAGGTGTATGTAATATATTTGTGCCAATTTATTAATTGTCGGGCAAGTTCAGTTCACTTAGTGTGTACTTGCTGTACCTACTGCCATTTAGATTTTAACAAAAATTTGTCCTACATGATGAGATTCTTGTTCTTAACTTTTTTAATGCTTAAACATTTTTGAGACCAGGGTTTTACACAGTGAATAAATGAGCACAGTTCTGTTTTAAGTTTAGTATTGATACTGGTGATGTGCTTAAGGGTCCATCCAGCAGTCATCAAACCCTGAGCAGGAATTCACAGGTGTCGGACATTTAATCGCTGTTGATGTTTGATGATCAGTGATGTACAGAGTAGCTTTATTGTGCAGCAGCTTTGATTAGCGTTTACTGTTACTGATTTTCCATTTGCACTTGTTTAACACTTTAGAAATGTGCTGGTGCCATGGTCAAATCAGTGGTCTGTGTGATGCTCAAATTAGGTAGCACAGTTTAACAGATGGATTAACTGCTAGATGTCCTTCCTTCAAGGCTGGCATATGTTGGAGTGTTTTAATGGAGCCATCGTCATTCACCCCATGAGAGTTTAGATAGTATTGCCAAGAGGATATTAAACCTGATCTGATTCATTGTCAGAACCGGTAATGTAGTTTGCTGCCAAGCTTTGTGAAATAACTTTAAGGACTTTGGGCTCTTTGCAGGAGATCTCTGAGCAGGTTGTATAAACAGCATATGGATGTTATAGCATTGTGTTTTGTGTTGCAGATGTGATCAGCATTGAGAAGACTGGAGAGAATTTTCGCTTGATCTATGATGTGAAAGGCCGTTTCACTGTCCACCGCATTACCAACGAGGAGGCCAAGGTAAGCAGTCAGAGCCCATTTTTATTTCCTCCCGCTCTTCCATGACAGTAAACTAACAGGTCATGTTGTGTTTTTACACTTGATTGTGTCTATTAGTATGCTGCAGAGCTTGAATCTCTGGTACATATAAAAACACGAGAGACCGCACATGATGCAAAATTCATTCTTTTGCGGCTTTATTTATACAGTGTTTTCTTACACACAGGCTGCATCCAAATATTCATACTGCTCTACTATATAGTACACAAAGGTCTGTACAGAGTAACATGTAGAGTGTCTGTTTGGTCTGAACTTGAGGTCAAATAGTTGTTTAATCTACATTTGTTGTATGTAGGAATGTTCTACCGTAACAGCCAAGCAGGAGGTACCTAACTGATATAGCTGCATACCAAGCATTTGTATTGAGCTATAGGCTTTCCTTGGCTGGCGTAACTTGAATTTGGCAGGCTATTTTGGCAAATAACTTTGAACAATAAGACTGTCCTAAGTATTAGATGATAAACAGTGTACTGCATTGCTAAAAGGGACAGATACAGAGAGCTGTGCACATTAACTGCTGTGAACGCTGCCATGACATCACTCAGATGTAGTGATTTGAGTTCAGTCAGTGTGTTAGATTAAATGGCACTTTTTCTGGCCTAAGAGCATAGGAACTGATAAAGCATTTGTTTATTATATATTTGTCTTTGTGTGTTTTTTTTATTTTATTGTTTTTGTGGAAATTGAGGCTTTTAAATTTTTTGTTCAGAAATGGCAGGTACAGAAATTCTTTTTTAATTTTTTTGGAATTATGACTGCTGCATGAGCAGGGCACGTTATGATCCGTGCAAGTAAAGCTGACTTTAAATTGCATGTAAACATTTTTTCTTACCAAGTACAATATGCAGTGAAATGCTTAGTACGACTGTCCAGTAAGATACCGGAATTAAAACCAGACTTGGCTTTTTGGCCTGTTTGTACCAGGTTAGTTACACAGACTAAATCTCCATGGTATTGTGTGCCTCTGTTTTTGTGAAACTGTTTTGTGAAAAAGTAATACATTTTTAGCCCAATTCACTATGTAGGTTTTGTAAAATATACCCCTATGTGTCTGAATTGCCAGCAGCATTGTTGGTGACAGGGAGCTCAGTTAGCTCTGCTCTGTGTTAGCAGAATATTAGCTAACTGTGGAAGTCAAATCTGGTTTTCATTTACAGTATTTAGACTAGTGAGTGCTATAAATGTGGAAATGCTTTATTTGGTTTAAAGATACAGAATATAGCTGAGCTAAAAGATGACACAATGGCAACAAGCAGCGTGGCTGTAATCAGCTGCTGAGGTGTGTTTTAAACCAGTCTCTGTTCAACTGCTACTTTGTGAAAGTCTTTTTTAAAAACTTCAAAATTAATCTTCTTTCCATGTGTGTGTAGTACAAACTGTGCAAGGTGAAGAAAATCCTCATTGGCACTAAGGGAATCCCTCACCTGGTGACCCATGATGCCCGCACCATCCGCTACCCTGATCCCCTGATCAAGGCAAACGACACAGTCCGCATTGACCTGGAGACTGGAAAAGTCACAGACTTTATCAAGTTTGACACCGGTCAGTACTGATGTTTTCTTTTTATGAGAAATCCCTATATCAGTGACAGTGCAGCCAAACAATAATATTGAAATTAGCCAATGGAAACTTGTGCAAACTGACAACCTGTTACCCTGTAATCCATGCTAGAATAACCTGACGTCCATCGTCAATGCTTGTTGATATTCTACTTTTGTTACATGTCTGTCTCCTTCTGTGTATAGGAAACATGTGCATGGTGACAGGTGGTGCTAACTTGGGTCGTATTGGTGTAATCACCAACCGTGAGAGGCACCCTGGCTCCTTTGATGTAGTACACGTGAAGGACAGTACAGGAAACAGCTTTGCCACAAGGCTGTCCAACATCTTTGTCATTGGCAAGGTAAGAAATTAAAGTTTTTGCCAGAAAATCTATAATCCTATAATCCTGTTGTTTTTTTTTTTTTGTTGTTGTTGTTTTTTTAACTTACACAAGAGGCTACTTTTGCTTTGGATTTTCTGGTAAAAGTTTATAACAATTAAATCAGTACTGTAATATTTATTATAAGTGTAAACTCTTAATGTGGATAATTTCTAAACGTTATCTTTGTGGTTTGCTTAACCAGGGTAACAAGCCATGGGTGTCCATTCCTCGTGGAAAGGGTATTCGTCTGACCATTGCCGAGGAGAGAGACAAGAGACTGGCTGCCAAGCAGAGCAGCAGCTAAGTCCACACAGGACTGGCTTCCCCAAATTCTGGTTTCAAATAAAAGAAAATATTTACAACAATAAAGGCACAAGATTGAATTATTCACTTTAACTTGTGCTAGTGATCAGGAGCAAGTTGAAAGCTGGGTGTAAATTTTACTCCAAATTAAACATTAGTGGTTCTCAATTTCAGTTCCTTAGTGTATCCAAATTAATGTCCAAATTACATCCAGTATAGACACTTCCTCCATTAAACATTTGTTTTGCTTTGCAGATATATTAATCGTTACATTTGTTCTAAGACTTCATTATTTCTTGAGCCTGCTTAGTCATGGGCAGGAAAAATTCACAGGGAAATTTTTAGTATCTGAAGTCAAATACAAAAATTTAAAACATTTTATAGTGTAATTTACAATCATGTCAGGAGTAACCAAGGGTACTTAAAGGAGTGAATGTTTAATGATCTCCTGGTGATGGTTAATCTACCAGCTGTTTCCTACCTTGTTGAATAACCCTACTGAGTTTATAATGCACTAGATGCAAGAAACAGACATAGCTGTGAACCTTACTGAAGCTTACGGTTATTGAAGTTATGTTAGACTGGTATAGCAGTGCCAAAAAATGATTGCTTAAGTTCAACCTGTCAAATATGTTGGTTTCATTAATTTCAAGTCTCAAGTCATTTGTGGCTCTATAATCTAGTTCACAATACAAAATTGATTTGTTTCACTTGCACAGTTTGTTCCTCTTTTAGAAGGGCACTGAAGGCATCAAACCTAAGAAATGTGGAATTTAAGCAACAAAAAAAATCTAAGTTAACTAGTATTTTAGGCTCTTTAAGCTACCCACCTTTTGACCTAACAGCTTTTTACTCACTTGCCAGTCTTTCATGATACAAGTAGGACCTACAATAACACAGTGGATTTATTGTGATTCGAAAAACCACAGAACACTTTCGGACAGACGTATTCAGACATATACTTACATAAAGTAGTGTAAAATCTATTAAGGACGTGTATTAAATCAATATTATATTGATTTATAATGACCCAAAGGTACTGATCAATGCTTAGCTCTATAGTAGTGTTACAAGTAGGAACATCAAACATTCCTTTAGAAGCTGAATGTCAAATTTCTTGACAATAACACCCCAGAAGGTGAAGATAACCTGGTATTCAAATGTGCTTAGGAGAGCCGCATCATAGAGTAAATGAAAAACAGCCACCTATTCCCAACATGGTAGAAAGTCTGAAACAATAGCTCATTGATATCAGCATCCCCAGTCACTACAGGTTTAATGATTGGCTGCTTCTTGGTAACTCTTGTACTTTCTCTATTGTACATCCCTCAGGCAGTGGCCCAGAAATGAAAATTTATTTCAAGAGTTTGTGAAGTCACTTTTGAATGATGTATCAGTAAGCAAAGCATATATGTTTGTCTTCAATTCTTACTTTTTTTTTTTCCCTCCATTTCCAAATAGCATTAAGTGAGGAAATGACAAGGTAAAGGACTATGGAATCAAACTCCATTCTAAATGTCATGTTCCCCTGGATGTGAGCTGTTGAAGAGGGACATTGATGTATTAGATGTGGGTTTTTGTAGCCATCAGATATGAGCCTGTTCCAATCTGGGTGTGATTATTATTTCAAGGTTATTGTGGATGCACATTAAGAATAGACTGAGATCAACTGAGGATAATTACTGTGCTACTTTAGGCAGGTTCTAATATGTGCCAAGTAAACGAGTCATGAGGAGCTGCGTAACAAGAGGAATGTAAACTTGCATGTGAATGTGTGTGTTCTACTTGTCTGTGGCTCATCTCCAGGCCATATGGGTCCTGCTGAGTTTCAGCCTGTTTGCCCTGCAGCCTTTGGCCCGATGGTCCTCAGTGCTGCAGCATGGCTCGGCTCATCCCTCTCCAACACACTGCTGGGGCTCGTGTCCAGAATAAGACACACACCTACACAGTGTCTTGTGTCCTTGAGTTTAATAAATACTTGTGGTGGCTTTAGAAAGCATTTTTCTTTCATTATGCTAAAATACGTTATGCTTATTAGGATATTGTCCTAAATCTGCATTCAGTGTTACTGCCGTAAATGCATGTATTAGGAATGCAGAATGTCAAATGGACGTGTTTTTTTGAACCAGGTCTGTGGTCTTTTTGTCAAAGCCCTTTTTTGGCCAGTGAGGCTATGATAATGAAACATGAAGCTTGCCAGACCCCAGTACTGCTTCTGCAGTACTGTTATCTTTCCCTTGTGCAAAATAAAATATAGGACTTTGATCTGAATACACAAGTGTTCTGTGGTTTTCGAATCACAATAAATCCACTTTGTTATTGTAGGTCCTATTGTATTGTCAAAAAAATTATTAGCCTTTATGCTCCATGCATGTCAGTGAGCAGGTTCACATACATACACAGACACAGTGAAAACTTTTTTGGGACAAACCAAAGAGTGAAAAAAAATGCAGAAAAGGGAGGGTGAGGGGGTCAATCTTAAGGTCCGCTAGGAGTGTTTCTGTCTGCATGCGTGTTTGGCGTGTGTGTAATGGGGTGGGGGGACTTGGAACAATGGAGACAGTCATGTTTCACTAGCAGCCAGACACGGTTCCCCCACATGTTTCTAATCAATATCGCTGCATGACAGACTTCCATAAAGGCATGCATGGATGGAAACGTTTGATGAGTTGAGTGGATATGGATAAGATGCTACTTATCTACCTGCTCCCTCATCTTTTTAAGTACTTTTGGCTTAACTCATTGTGCAGCCTTTAGTTCTGGGAAATGTAATAAATAGATGAACAAAGCATGTAGGTGAGCCAAGTTATGGTTTTAGGTGGGGGCGCACACGTGCAGCAGAGTTTTGGGAGGGGCCAACATCTGGACTGGAATAAGGAGTGTAGGGATTGGAGGATTTTTTTTTCCACAGTTGAACCTGAGTGCATATTTTTCCACTGTTGGAATTTACGTCTTGGTGTGCAGCTGTTAAAACTTAAAGTTGCCAAGCTTAGTTTTTCGTTTAACAAGAGATGTGTTACAAAAATACGCCAAAAATCTTCTGATCTTCAGGGAGAGTCGTTCAGATTTGGGTGAGATTGCAGAGGTGGACACCTGATTGCTTCTCAATACCAGTGAACTCTTCTGTCTTCTGTCTGGAATTGTGTACCCTCTAATAAAAGGGCAAAGCACCAGGTTCCTTGTTCTGGATCATTATCTCTGCAAATCCTTGTTCATTGGTTTTCTGGGCAAACCAGGTTCCTTGGACTCATTATAGCATCATTGACCTGTTGACACGCTCGTAAACAGGCAAGGGTTGTTTTAAAGTTTGTAAACCACAAAACGTGCATGATGATAAAGATAAGGATGAAGTAGAAATGACAGGGGTCACGTTACTGTGTATGCGCGCATGCGCAAAGTCGGCGCGCAAATGTCAGTCAAATTTAATCGGGCACAAAAAAGCTTAAAACTCTTTCAGTGCGTGTGTGTGTGTCCAAACCGCATACTATTATATTTATTAATACCATGTTACATTTACAGCTGCTATGAACAAAACCGCACATTACTGTGATATAGGAATCTGGCATGCATATTTAGTTTGGTAGTATTCAAAAAAGAATGAAAGAAAACGTGTCCATCAGGGTACTGGACATCGTGCATATGAATCTGAAGGAGACATGCATTTTTTGACCGCAGTTCGTGTACCTGTGGCTGGGCTGCATTTCCAGTAAAGCCGCTGATTTTTGATTCCTCCCTCGCAGTCTCGTGGAGGATGCACAGAGCTCCGCGCAGTGGACAATCAGCTGCAACGCAAAAAAAGAGAAAGAAACCATGCCTGCACTGTACTCGCGCGCCTGCCACGGAGTTAAGCGCAGGGGAAGCGCGCTCTGATCAGCCCTGCAACCAAGTTCAACAGTTAGAGCAAGGAAAGAGAAGAAGATGCCGTTTTGCAAGCGCATCATCGCGCCCAAGGACGTGTGCAGAAGTGCGCTGAAGAGCGCCGGAGTGCCCTTCACGGACCTGGCGGACGTGTGCGGTTTCAGCCTGTGCTCCATCCTCAGACAGCTCTCCGATTTATGCAGGCAGTCGGTCAGCATCCTGGAGGAGCTCGAAGGAGAGATCGCCTCCATATACCACCGCTCGGGAACCTTGGAGAATAAAGTTATCAGCTTGCAGAGACACGTCTCCGCACTGGCAGCCAGCAAACCGCCGCTGAAAAGTAAGCTGCGCTCTGTGGTACTTTCCGACTTGCGTCGGAAGCCTCTGAGCTCTGACGGATCACTTGTTACTCCATGTCATGATCGGTGTTTGTTTTTGTCTGGGTGAAATAGCCTTCCTCTGTTGGCATATGAGATAGGAAAAGCAATTGCGAGCGCGTGACTTTTATTGCAGTTCAGCATGCCTGGAAAGGGTTGTTTACAGAATGAGCCTGTTGCGTTCTAGCCCATATTACACTCAGATATATGCTTACTCTATAAAGTTGATCTCTCCTGGACTGTAGATACAGCTGCCTAGACAGAGAACTCATAAAGAATAGCAACAGTGGTGTGTACATTTCTGAACACCTGACATTCCCTGCACCCCCATTTTAGAACTATGTGTCTAAGTATCTCTGATTTCTGCAGTCAGGGAAACGGGAGACGAGAGAGGCCTTGTGTTCCTCAGATTCATAGAGACCCTGATCAGTCCCCATACATTTATGGCATTTGGCAGACACCCTAATCCAGAGTGACTTACTTTTATAATTTTTATTCAACTGAGCAATTGATGGTTAAGGGTCATGCTTAAGGGCCCACAGTGGCACCATGGTACCAAGTACTGGGACTTGAACTTCTGACCTTCAGATCAGTAATCCAGAGCCTTAATCACTTAGCCACCACTGCCCAATGATGCACATTTTCAATTTATTTATTTATTTAATGAACTATTTTTAAATGAGTTTTAAGCTGAGTGAATAGTTTCCTAAACTGGTGAGGCCAGTCACAGAGTGGTGTTAATGAAAATCAAGAGAAGTACTGTTCACACACACACACACTGGCTCCAGTGGGATTTCCATTGTAACTAATCTCAAGGCCGTGAGAGCGAAATGCCACAAGGCTGTATTATGGATCCACAAAAGATTTAGACCTAGAATAGCCATGGAGTTCTGTACAAGCAAGAGATTCACTCAGAAGAACAAGACAAATCTGTGTGATTACCGAGGTCACTGGACAGCTATCCAGAAATCATGCTGAATGGACTCTTGTCAGATGATAATCAACAGCAACAAACTGCATGGGATGTTCCGTCTAACGTATTTATCTCCATCAGGTTCATCTGTCAGATCCATCACGTGCTGCTTCTTCTTTTTATTTTCTGCTGCACAGTTTTGGCACGCAATCCGTGTGAAGCCTCCTACGCTACCCGGTGTTGCTAAGATGAAGAAGAGCAGAATATTTTCCCTCTGTCCACTTCCTTTTGTCTTAGCAGAGAGAGCATCCCCCCAACTTTGCCCTTAATCCCACACATCTGGTCATGCAATGCAGTCTGACATTAGTGCATCACCATGGGTTTATCAAACTCCTAAAGAAAAGAACCAGGATTTAGGCCTAGACTAGGTTTGGTAAAATATAAGCTAACTGTATTTACTGAGGATTGTTGCCTAACTGTCTGATCATTTCCTTGCTCTGACCAGTTCAGGATAACCGAGTCAGATTCTGAAAGGCAGACAATTATTTGGCAGGGGCGAGTGTTTCTTCAGTGCATGGTAACTGGAGCTCATGTCCCACTGGAGACTGTGTGTCAGCTTTTGACGAGGACATGGGGTGAAGGAGCAGCTTAAATTCAGCCAGTTATCCTGTCATCTTATACTTAGCTTGACCATATACACAAAAACACGGCTGTGAAATCAAATCTACTTCTTTAAGGATGCTGGCCATTCCATCTAGAAAATCAGAGCCTTATAGGGCATGATAGGGGAAAAATGAGGCAGAGATTCAAATAAGGATTAATGCATGCTTGGGAGAGAGCTCCCAAGAGCACAATGAACTGTTTGGGTCACAAGCATAACATAGATCATACTTGATACTGTGTGTGATGAAAACTTTTATGACAAATCTAATGTTGTAATCTTCAGCCTTGATCAGAGCTTGAGAACTATTTTCGATGAATTGACTAAATAAACCTGACGTTTCAAGGTGTCAGGTTCAAATCAGCTGTTAATAGTAATATTTATATGTATTTGACCTGGATTTTCTGTAGATATTGTTGCAAAACCTTTTCTGCTGTATATTGGAAAGATTGGCTTATTGAAAGAGCTATTGGGCTGTGTAAGGCAGCGTGGTGGCCTAGTGGTTGTCCTTCTTTCTGGTCCTGGCCTCCCACAGTCCATAGACATGGACATAAACCTAACTGGCTACTTTACAAATCGTGTATTGGCCCTGTGGTAGACTGGTGAGCTGTTCATGGTAAACCCTGCCTTTGTCCAGAGTCAACTGAGATAGGCTCCATCCGTTCGGCAAATAATATTGGGTATTGTGTTTTGTTCTCATTTTTATTGCTAATGATATTAATGTTATCCTATGATAGTATGTATAGCAAAGTGAAACTTATCCTGACTCTGTTGACTTTTTTAAAATCATCTTTTTTTCTTCCGGATAAGCCTGCCAAGCAAAATCAGTGAGAGTTTTATTTTCTTTTGACATTGTGACTACTTAGAAAAAATATTTTAACTGCTTAGAAAATATTGTAGCAATTTTCCATGGCAAAAAAAATTATTTATTTATTTATTTATTTATTTATTTACAGCTCTTTTTTTTCTTATTTGGTGAATACCTTAATATATCAACTCGAGCTGTTATTTTACCACAAGGTTTTTTTTGTCACTCCTGTCTTTCAAAGAAGCGTTTTTTTTTTGGTACACAGGTATTTTTGGAGAATTCAAGGCAGCTGGTAGTCAGAGAGTCAGAACCAGTGTGAGGCACGTCTTCTTTAATGATGGTTTTAGAGAGCACTGTCAGATGCATCTGTCCAAAAACTCTAGTTTGCCATTCAAGTGGCTCTTATTGTGTTTGTGTGGGTTTCCTTCTGAGTACTCCGGTTTCCTCCCACAGTCCAAAGCCATACTAATTAGGCTAATTGTCCGTTCAAACTGCCCCAGGTATGAGTGTGAGTGTGTATTGTTGTGTGTGCCCTGCAATGGACTAGCGAACTGTCAGGCTTGTACCCCACCTGCACCCAGAGTCAGTTGAGATGGGCTCCAGCCTTCCTGTGATCCTAGTATAAATGAATAGTTTGGCAATTGAATGAATGATTCATCAAACCATTCAGGGAGCCATGTTGGAAGAAACCACTTCATCATGATCCATCACAAGAGCATCAGTCAGAAAAACTTGGTATAATTTGGCTCCTTTTGTCCCATTAGAAGAGGGGTCTGCAGGTTCTCTCTTCAGCCTAAATTTACCACATTTCTCTTTAGCTGATCAAGAATTTCTTAAGGCAATAATCAGATGGTCAGGTGTGCATGATTAGTGTGGGAGTCAAAGTCTTCAGCAAGGTAGCTCTTCTGGAACAGGGTTGAAGACCTCAGCCTTAGAGGAAAAACTCACTGTAAATTATCCAAAGTGAACACACTCACTCAGAGCATTGGGGTGTCACACTTTGGGGTGTTCGGAGAGCAGACGGGGGTATTTTTTTCATAAATGTGGAAGAAAGGAAGGTGCTGCTCACTCCCCCACTGCCACACATCCTGCTGGTTCCATACCCTCTTCTCTAATCATCAGGACACAGCTGTCCCCAATGGGCTGGTGAGCTGTCCAGGGTGAACCCCAATCTCACCCGGCGTCAGCTTGGATTGGCTCCACTCTCTCCGGCGACCCTAAACAAGGATAAAGTGGTTCAGAAAACGGAATAAAAAAAGGGTGTACATTTAAAATAAAAAACCGTGTTCTTCGTGCACTAAGGTATATCTGTCTCAAACCGCAATGCAAGTCATCGTTTTTAGTGTAAAATTCAGATATTATGAAAAATGTGTTTTTCTCCTTTCAACAATTTCGCTGAAGCACTTACAGTCTGTAGAGCGTTCATGTTTAAAGAAAGTCTGGCCTTGAAATAAATGATGCATGGAGTAAAAGGCCTAAAGATGAATGTGACAGGAGGACATAACGCAGACTTGTTAATATAACTTGCATCTGGCTGAGTTGTGTGTGTGTGTGTGTGTGTGGGTGTGTGTGTTTCTAGTAGTCAGAAACTCATTGTTGTGTTCTGGTGTTTAAAATAAAATAAAAAAGGTCTGTATGATAGATGGTGCCATGATGTAGCAGTTAAAACTTTCTCCACGTAGCAAGACGGTTCTTTGTTTGAACCTGCTTGCCGACTGAGGCTTTTCTCAGTGGAGTTTGCAGGTTTTTCTGTGAAATATAATTTTATTTTTACCCATCTGCCTAAGTCAAAAATTTGAATAGCACTACTTTAAGTGTATTGAAGTAGAGTGAAATAGGTGAGAAGAAAACTCGGAGTTGATTGAATAAGAATGAGAGGGAAAGAAAGACTGCCTGACTAGCAGAGACAGGGGGAGTGGTAGAGAGAGACGGGGAAATTAGGCAGTGTCTGAAAAGAGTGAGGAAAATCATTCCAGCGGGAAAGATAAATTCAGGTGAGATGCAGAAGAAGCTTTTAACAACTTCCTGCCTTGGCCGTGTGCCCGAGTCCCTTCTTATGCACAGCAGAAGGTTTTTCTATAATTGAAATCATTTTTGCACCTCTGTTGCTCTGTTGGCTGGGAATTTACTTGCCATGGCGGAGTTCCAGATGCAAAGAGAAACCCAGTCAAGCTGAACTGAGGCATCATATGCACAGGAATGTCTTAAGAACAAGTTAATGCAGGGCTGCATTAAACTCTCCTAGCTAGTCTATACTGCAATTTTAGATTTCTCCTTCTCCTCATGTTCAGTCTGAAGATACAAGAGCAAGCACAACAGGAATCAATTTGTCAGCTTAAATGAAAAGAAACAGTTACGCAACAGGTTCACTTCCCTCTCTTTCTCTCTCTCGCTCCCTCGATCTCTCTAGCTCAGGCATCCCGTGGGAAAGTCATGTTTGGAATTGATGAATGGGAGTGGGATTTTCATGGCTGCACTCATGTTGACTAGTAACCACATTAATGAAGTCATTCTGCCTCAGGGACCAGTTTCATAACAACACACGCCTCTATCTGCAGTGTCCCGTCCAGTGTTTGTATGATAGCATGCACCCGGTCAGAAAGATCTTGCAGAAAGTGGCCCATGTGTGTGTTTTATGTTGAACATGTGCAGTATGGGATTGTTTTTCCTTTTCCTGAAACTCGTTCAGGCTCTGGGCAGTGCCTCAGATTCTTTTGGCTCTGGATCTGATGACACAGACCATGCAGCTCTGCAAAACAGCCGTCTTCCTACTCTCACTCTGACACAACGCTATAACAATGTAACGGTCTGCTGTTATGCTCCTGCACTATACGGTCTTTAAGATAGGACAATCCATGAATTATCTGTCGGGTCTGAGGGAAACGAAACGACAGCATCACTCTCAGCCTTTGCCTGAACCCTCCAATATTCACTGATCATTCCATTAGTACATCTCATTAGCTGGAATAACTAATATTTTGGTTGCCAGATACTCAAAGAAACCCATAAAAATGGTTGGTGCTGCCAATCAATACTGGGTGTCATTAGAATAGTAAAATTCTTTGTAAGTGATAAACATAGATCATGTGTTCTGGTAAAGAGAAAACCATGTTCTGATAGATGCTTGTTTAGTTTAATCCATGGGTCACTGGCTACAGAGACTAAATATGGTCTGTAGGTGGAATCCCCAGGTTTTAGCATACAGTATATTGGCTAACACATCTCTCTTCTTTTAGCCTTTGGGGTTAATTAGGAAATTCCAATTGTAGCCAAGTGACATTACGCTTTATGTTACTATAGGCAGAAGTTAACAATTGACTAATGTCAGCTGTTTGAGGTGACCAATATTTTGTTTGGACACATTTGAACCATTTATTTTTTGGGCGTACTTATCTGATCAATTTTTTTCAACTTTTTTTCTGATTGGTTCCTCACACCTTTTCAGTTCATTCATTCATTAAATCATTTGCCGAAATGCTAAATCCTCGACTCTGGATGAAAGTGTGGATGAAAGTGGTGTTCCTATTACATTGCATTAGCTGAACGTGCATGTCTTTGGACTGTGGGAGGAAACCTGAACACCCAGAGGAAACCCACACAAGCACAAAATGCAAAGTCATCACAGGAACTCCCTCCTTGTACCCAACACTCAAACCAATGACTTTCTTGCTGTGTTCAGAAGAATCTAGTTCAAAATAAAGGCCAGAGATTGCTGACTGCCTCCAAACCTTTATATTCTCTGATTTATAGTTTTGGCCCTCAATTCAAAATACTGTCTTGTCAAAGGACTTTTTCCTTCTATACTAATTGATTCAAATAGCTTTGCTCAATCAAATCAAACCTCATTGTTTTGTTTATTACCTGTTGCCCCAGTAGTGATCTTGTGATCTTACTTCATATACTATAAAATGGTGGATGATGGGAATTTTGTGGGTACTTTCCTTTTCTATTTTCATTGTAGGTCTTGCATCAGGCTTTCCATTACTTTTCCAAACACGGTTTCCTTTTTTTCCTTTCTACATATTTTGACAGTGCTTTGGAAGTATCATATTCTCACACACCGGATCCTGGTCAGTGTTTACTCTGTCCACTCCTCAGATTCCTCTCACTATAGAGAGCAGACTTCTTTTTTCTTTTAAGAACCCCCAGCCCACCTTCCCTACTGACTGACACACAAGTTGCATCATGTTAGCTACAAAATGCACAAAGCTGCGCAATGTACAGTATATATACTCATAGCAGATATGATATAGAAATGTAGAGTTTAAAAGGAAGTTCTCCCGAAACACTTCTTTGAAATTCTGATACAATGTTTTTAGATTTAGTCCTTCAGTAAACACACAGTAAAGGTCTCAGCTCTTGTAATATGTCTATTGACAAGGCTCGTGCTAAATATGGAGTGTAGTAATGTGAATAAAATGCACAGTTCAGCCATAACATTAATACCACCCAACTCTTCTGTGGCTGCACTGCACTCTGCGCTTTGACACCTTTCTATCATAGCTAGCCTTAACAGTTTCGGCAGTTAGAGAAGCTCTTCTGTGGGATCAGACCAGACATACTAGCCTTTGGTATAGTCAATGAGCCTTGGGCATCTGTGACACTCTTGTCAGTTCACTGGTTGTCCTTCCTTTGGTAGGTACTTACTACTGCATATCAGGAATACTCCACAAGACCTGCTTTTTTTTTTAATGAATACACCCAGTCGTTTAGCCGTCACAAATTGGCCTTTATCAAAGGCACTCAGATCCTTATACTTGCTCATTTTTCCTGCTTTTAACACAATTAATTCACAAACTGACTGCTTACCTATTGCCTAATACATCTCACTCCTTGGCAGGTGCCAAGGGAAATGCATGCTCCAGCACTGTATCTGACAGACTATTGAAATTGGGACATCTTTCAGAACAGTAGTAGGACCTTACTGGTCCATTCTTGCAAAAGTACATGTGTGAGTAGGATTGGGTGGCACGGTGACGTAGTGGTTAGGACGTCTGGCTCACAGCAAAAGGTTCTTGGGCTTGAGTCCCGGGCTCGGCGAGGGAGTTTCTGTGTGGCGTTTGCATGTTTTCCACAAGCTTGCGTGGGTTTCCTCCAGGTACTCCGGTTTCCTCCCACAGACCAAAGACATGCACAGTAGGCTGATTGGCTGTTTCAAATTGCCCTTAGGTGTGAGAGTAAATGGTTGTGCGTGAGTTGGCCCTGCGATAGACTTTTGAGCTGTTCAGGGTGTACCTTGCCTTCATATAGTGTCGGCTGAGAAAGGCTTTAGCCTCCTCATGTCCCTAATAGGATTAAGTGGTTGGGGAATGAGTGAGTGAGTGAGTGAGTGAGTGAGTGAGTGAGTATTTGTGGAATATTATCATGCAATGGGAATCATATAAAATATTTTCCATTCATTTTGATTAGCATGATTTGGATAGAATCCTCTACTAAGAGGCAGCATTTATGTCTTGTAAAATATTGTCAAAAGCAGCATCTCGCTTTCCTCTATTTATGGCCAGAAGGCTGTTTGGATTGAAACGTTGGCCTTAAGTTTAGCCAAAAAATATCTTGTATGGATATGAACAGAAATAACCATGGAGCAGGTTGGAATGGGATGTAAAAAAAACAGCCACACTCACTTCAGCATGCCTGTGTGTATAGCAGAAATATTACATCGAATGGCAGTTAAAATGCCTAAATAAAAAAAAAAGAGAGAGAGCGAGAGCGAGAGAGAGAGAGAGAGAGCTTCGGTGCGAATCTAGTTCCAAAACACTTTTGTTAGCAGGATGTCTGAAATATTACATACAGTTTCGAAATGCTCAGCAGTTTGTCTGAAGGATGTGACTTGAACCGAAGTTGATTGGGAGATGAGGAAAGAACAGCAGAGGGTTCTCTATTAAGAAAAGGTATTAAATCCCTGCTTTAGAAATCTAGAGCCATCATCTATTCAAAGTGTCATCTAGAAAGACTAAGTATTAAAGAGTTAAGAGACATTGGATTGTGTGTGTGTGTGTGTGTGTGTGTGTGTGTGTGTGTGGTGGGGGGGGGGGCAGCGGTGTGGTTAGAAGGCTAAGGGGTGTTTTATCACTATACCATTAACAGGGAAAGATATTTATGTTTAATTAGTGAATAACTCTTTGTCAAGATCAACAAACAGGTCAAGTCTGCCTGTTGTAATAGTTGGGGAAATTATTTCCAGATGGTTGTGGACTCAGAGAGGAGGGAATGGTTCGGAGGGAGGGGCAAGAAATCAAAACAAAGATGAAACATGGAGAGGAGAGCAGAGAAGAGGAACGTAACCAGTCTGATCTACTGATTAGCTCTAAAAGACTGTCTGCATTTCGACCTTTAGATAAAAGCCATGTCTTTTTTAGTGCTATGATTTGATATACCTGCATTATTCCGTCTTAGGTTCCAACTATGTTTTATGAGAAAACATCGTCAGTGTCTTTGTGTGCTTTGAAACGGGTCTTAGTACACTAGATACAAATAATGTGGAATCAGATGCAGTCATGGTGCTGCACAGAGCTGGCAGGGTTCATTACTCAGCACACGAAGTGAGGTGTGAGTGGGCACTAAGAGAACAAACAGTGCTGCCTCTGAAGCCCATGCCGAGTTTTAATTCTGCTCGCATGGTGGGGACCGTATGTGTGAAGGCACCCCTGCATTCCAGTGCGCCCCAGGCCTCCCAGCCCCGCCCTGTCCGAACTTGGCGAATGTACACTCTTATAGCTCCACATTCTCCTGCCACGTCTGTTGGTAAACATTTCAAACAGACGAGCGCCGCTCAGCTTTTCGTTTGTTAATGCCTTGCCATTTCAATGATTTTATTATTAATAACCCGTCAGACCTGAAACACAGCCTAAACTCTGAATGTATCACATAAATCTGTTCTCTGTAAAATCACTCCCCTTCCCACTAATTTCCCCTCTCCGGGATGTTTGGTGCAGGAAAGTAGGGCTGAAAAAGAATTAAGAATTGAGAATTGTTATCATTGTTGTTGTGTTTCCTCTGTATTTGATTCTATATAGAAAGAGTTTGGTACCGTATGCCCTTGGTGTAGCTGACAACTATGGAGAGAGAGAGTCAGTCTTTTACACTGACCCTAAATGCCCTCGCAATTACTCTTGGAGTGTGTTTACGGACGCTTGGGGCGTATTTGCATTTTGTATTGGATTGCAGAAGCACTGAATTGTTATAGGATGGAACATAGTCCTTGTGTTTACTACTGACTGATAGTCACAGTCTTGTGTGTATGTGTAAGAGAGATGTGGCACTGAACTAATACTGCGGAATTTGCTGCAGTGTGTATGTACTGCCATGAACATGATGAGAGAGAGAGAGAGAGACAGAGAGAGAGGGAGTGATAGAGAGATGTAACAGGACGGAGGGAGATGCATGCAGCAGCATCCTCTCTCTGACTTAAACTCTGTAGGGTGCGAAGCAAAGAGAGGAAATGAAACACTCTTTCTGAGTCTTTCTACACAACGAGCAGCATGGGAATGAACGGCCAGTGTTAGTGTGCGAGTATGTGTTTCTGTCTGTGAGTGTGTGTGGTTTCGGATGTGCACAGCGATGCGGTGGAAGCGGAGGAGATCTCCAGGTCAGGGGAGGCAGGTGGAAGCGAAGAGTTCGAATTCTTCATTCACCGCACCATTCTTCAGAGGTAACATGTTAGTCTCAATGGGACACTTGTGTATGATTGAGATGGTTGGTATTTATAAAATGCAGTGGTATGCTGTGAATCGTTGATTTGACTGTTCACTTCTGTGCATTTGACTTTGATTGTGTGTGTGTGTGTGTGTGTGTGTGTGTGTGTGTGTGTGTGTTTAGGTGTATGTGTATTCTGTAAATGTAAACTAATATCAGTGTGTTGACTGATGTGTTGCCTCAAGTGTAGACAGACACAACTCATTCACAGCATTAGCTGAGTTCATTCACACACACACACACACACACACACACACACACACACACACACACACACACACACACACACACACACACACA